>JAODIE010000001.1:4935098-4975402 GCA_027575565.1 Diploeciton nevermanni
TTACAAATTTAAATGCTTTATTTGAATTAATTAGAAAATTTAATCACGTTAAGCTTCAACGCTTAAACCATTTTAAAATTGATTAAATCACCCAAGTATATAAAGCAATATATCATGTTAGATCGTTAAAACAATAATTTGCAACACTTTGCACTCTGCGAATAAATAACGTGAATAATGTCAGCTCATATTTAATTGCTTTAGCTGAAACGATGTGCCACTTTGAAGCAGTATTAAAGTTTACAACATGCGCGCACACATAGTGGCGTGCAGTGTCACCCTTGTTTTTTGGAGTATAAATAATAGAAATCGCCCTTTGTTTTATCTATCTCATTCGACTGGTGGCGCCCGTTAATTCCAATCGCACGAAACCTTTTTATTGGGCTTTTATCTCTTCGGCTTGGTCGTGTAAATCAAGCTTAGTTTTTTTTTATCAGCACGTTTCTTACTGCCTAGCCTAGTTACACACGCCAACGCTTGATTCCTGTGAATAAAATCTGCCCTATCCGAGTATTTAGTTCGCCTGAAGCACTTCAACCCGACTTCAAACTGGCACAACCCGGTTCAACTAATAGCCGCCCAACGCGACGCCGCCGCGGCCACCTCCTCACGACGCGCCGAACATTAGAGCGTTAAAGCTAGCAGCAGGAACAGCAAAGGCCACAAAATCCGCCCGCGGTTTTTCTCATTACCAATTTGTGCGCTGTGCGCGAATCTCGTGCAAATTTACACTTATCTCAGTGCTAGAATTAAGCAGACCCTCGCAGAAATTAATTATTTTAACAACGTTTGCAGGCGGATAAAACGCCAAAGCCCCGGGAGCGCTAGTGTTGTTTTACTGCCGCACGCAAAGTAGCCGCATGATGCGCAATGAGTGCGAAAGGGGATCACAGCTGTCGATTAAGATTAATGACCAACAACCCCTATTCTGACGATTAACGCACTTGTTTTTGTTCTCTTTACACTTGTTCTTTCTTGCGCAGCCGACTTCTGGTTTGCGCAGAGAAAGCCATTGTAATCTTTCTTCTTAAAACTCTAAATAGAAAAATATCAAATAAAAAACAGAGCAAGGCAATAAAAGACAAAAAAAGGCATGCTGTTAGAAGGAAAATAATTTATCATAGTTTACGTAATAAGAGCAATTGTTGTTGGCATAATAGGCGTTGTTTTAGCGAAAAGTTAACGCCGTGTTTCGACATTCAAAGTGATGAGCTACCAGATTGGATTCTGGCGCCGTCGCCGCTGAAACAGCATTGTTTGCCGACGCGATAATATCGTGCGTGTGCCTTGTTTGCACTCTTGTTGTTGTTGATATTGGGATATTTGCGTTTTTAGACTGAAGGCTACGATTTTTCGTGGAAGCCAACTTCTGTTTTGATTTTGGTGCCGCGGTTGGCGTGCGGTGGATCATCGGAATTAAGAAGTAATTGCAATAATTCGGCATGTATAAGCAGAGTGCAAACATTCGCTGGTGCAACAGAACTAATGATAGGCAATGAAATTATCCTATTCTGATAGAGATTGCGGATGCGGCGGATGTGTGCATCTCGTAACTCTGTTTGATCTGCAGATCGCTGCAGATTATATTAACCAGCTTTTGTGGTGACACGCAGGATGCATAATTAATTTGAAATAGCCAGAAATACATCACTTGCCAATATTCAACATCCTCTGGTATTTCAGTTTGAAAGAAGAACTAAACGAAACTACTTTTATTGAATTGGCAGTATGTTACTATTACGAAAGAACATTTTTATGTACAATGCTCAGCAACGAATCTGCCCGAGCAAATTTCCGATATCTTCTTCATCCGGACAAAGAGTCACTCGCGCGTAACGCTGCAAAAACGAAGACAAACTCCCAGTCAGGAAAATCTAATTCAATAATTTAGTTGTATAGTGTCCGTCGTGTACCGGTTACTTCCATAAAGGAGTTTTTTGTGCAGTCGGCGCTTTTTGCTCGCCTTGCCACCAACGCAATCATACAGTTGTGCATCTTTTATTCTCTCCGTGTTGTTCGCAAAGTCCGCGACTTTAACTTTAATTTTCAGCCAGCATTTAAGCAACGCCGAACGGAAAAAAAAACGATTTCGGGAAAAAGGTATAGTGCAAAGAAAACTTGCGCGTATTCAAACGAAGTTTTTTGATAATCCTGATTTCCCAACGTTAGCAATAACAAATAAAACGAGAAAAATACTTTTTTCCCAACTTATCCTGTCTGTTTTCATGTCAATGTATTTGGTTTTCGTGTTTCTTTCACTCATGTCTGGATGAAATTTCTGAAAGTGCTACGGCGAAAGAAAGCTAAAAATGTAGCATACACATTGCAATGTAATAAAAGCATTCTGTTGGAATTACATCAAACTTGGGTGAGAGTCACAAATTCAGTTTAATATTATCTACAAAACATGTGGTGATTGTTACGAGAGATTCATTAGAATAAACAAACGTAATTAGAGATAAGTGGTGCAGAGATTGGAATTACGGCATGCGTTAAATTTGTACAATATATTGGGATTTAATTACGTGATTCAATGCGGAATTAATTTATAATACATTGCTTCAATTTGGGGATTTATATTATTTATTATTGAAATTTAAAATAATAGATGTAAAAAGGAATAAATTATTATGCCCAATATTCCAATAAAATCCAAACACTTCTATTGTCATTCTGTATTGAAAATAATTGAATTTCACCCGATTAAAAATGAATCCAATTTTAATTTCCACAAATCACGTATTATAATATAATAAGCAATGTATTAGTTTATAAAATCCAATGATGCAACTCATGCAGACATTGTAATTAAATTCAATAAAACTAATCAACTGAATTTTTCTCTCCATGCACAAAGGGAAACAAGCAAACAATCGCATTACATCTCAAACAATATCTAGGCAAGGGAAATTCAAATGACGAGTTGTTGAGTCTAGAATATTCGGCTCAAAGCAGGCAACAACAATGAGAGGAATATAGTGGAAGCAAAGTGGGCAAAGCGTTTGGCTTTCGACATTGTGTTGGTCGCACAGTTGGCAACCAGTAGCAACAAAGTACCTTGGTTCACCTTGTTGTGCATTGGGCACAATGCCACGTTTTATGCCTGCGAATACAAAAGTGAGTCCTTTCCGACAATCCTCAAGGGCGCCGACATCAAACACGTAACTTTTTGCGCCAAAGCGCGTGGGAACAATGCCGCCTCTCACGGAAACAACGCTCTGAAGTAGAAGACATGATATAATATAAACTTTTTTAAGAAGTGGATTTTTAAAAAATTCTGGAATAGCAACAAATTGAATAATTATTTCAAGTCAAACGTAACCAATTTACCTTGATTTTAATTTATAATTGATTTCTATAATTAACTTCCTTTCGATTACGCTACCCCCACCACTACCAATCACTTTGCCTTTAACATAAACTTTTATATGCAAATGAGAGCATGAGAGCATTCACGCATGTTCTGGGCGCGGTGCACGGTTACACATACAAATTTGGCTTCTAAGTAAATTTACGGTTTTGATTAACGCTAATGCTAATGGTCTCGAAATCAATGATCTCGAGTGCAACTACCTGGATACTTGGCGCTGAGGTTTGCGAAACACCGCGAATTACAACTGATGAGCTTTCGACGGCAAAACTTGAGCGGATCGCGGAATATCGCGCAACCATGCACTTCATTCTTGAAGTTTAATAGTATACAACCTATAGAGTATCTACAGGTAATAAATGTAGCTTTTGACTGGGACTTACGTGGGTTGTTTACTTACTTACTTCGAAAGTTAGAAACCTTTCAAATAGTTGAATATTACATGAGGAATCAAATCAAAGAGTGCATCAAAAGTAGAAGAAGTGGAATATTTTATTATTAGGCTAAAATTTGTGTATTGATTAAGCTCATAAATAATTCATGTCTTTCATCACTTTCAATCGATTTCGTTGCATATGAAAGCATTGCTGATGAATTGCTTCGTAATTTTTATCTTCTCACATTGTTTAGTTGACTTTTCACTCTCTTTACACATGTTTCGCACACGACATACCCTCGCGACTCATCGCCCCACGCCTGCTACCGCGCAACCATCTATTATAACGAGATTAGCATGGGTGGAAGCAAACTCTGTATGCTGGAAAGCCTGCTATGCTTGGCGCAAATATATGGAAGCGTTATAATACCAAGCGCAGCGTGTGATATGCGCGAGCCAACAGGAAAATTTGCGCATAAATCCACTGCCATACACAATTCCTCAGTTCAACCATTCATGCTATGCTTGCCACCTTCAGCCGCCCCAACATTTCAGCAGGGCAAAGTAAGATTGCTAGCGCGTAATTTAAAATCTTAATTGGAATATGCAACTTGAAGTGTTGACGGGAAAAAATCAAAATAATTAGGAATTTATGTTTTATTGCGAATGCTACAAGCAAGGAAAATGGTTGTAATTGAATGTAATTAGTTTTATGATGGCAATTAATGTAATTGAATACTTTTTCCTCCTTGAAACGGGATCTAAAGTACTTTAATTGATTTTCTTCTAGTATTTTCATCTCCGGACTTATTTCTTTGATTTAATTATTTTCAACTCAAGTGTAAATTAAATCCCTTATCAAAAATTACTTGCAACAGATTAAATTCTTAATATAGAGACTTCGCGTAATAATGTTCTGTTCTTATAAAATCTCTCTATTGCCTCAGGACAGCCAATAAACGTAGAAAAAACTTATAAAATCAATAAAACCAATCAATCAATCGTTGTATGATTGATTCTGACTTGGTACTTAGATGCTTGTTTACAGCTAACGCAAAAAATTAAAGGGAAGCTACGCGCAAATAATAAGAAACCGAATTTTCTAGATCATTTACGTTTTACTCTGATGTTAAATTTGCGATGGAAATTGGGCTGTAAAAATTGTTTTTTCCATACAGTTGTAATAGTATTTTCCTCTTATCATTTTATCCCCAGTTTATACACGTGTTCTTAGTCACTTTCTTCTTTGTACCTCGCATACCTTTCGGCAATTTTCCAATCTCTTTTGCAAGTCCTTCAGACCTCCAAACATGTAAATCGAAGGCGTGGTCATAAACCATACATACGCTGACAGTGTAAGTCTGCAAAGACGAAATGCTGCATCCCTTCTACGCGGGACATAAAAATATATCCAAATATGCAGAATGACGCAAAATGAATTTAGGGCGCATTATATGTAGTTTGCGCAGGCACTCATCTCTCATCTTCCAGCCCAGCAGTAACCAGCTGTGGCTAGCCCAGATGTAATGATGATTCTCTCGTATGCTTTCGTTTATCTAAACGTATTTTATGCGTCGCACACATAGCATTAAAATTCGCGCAGTAAAAAAGAAGATTGTGTTACAAACAATTTTCATGCAATGTACAGTGCAACATTTTACGATATCTTGAATATCATATTTTCAGCAACTTCTAGTTAAAAATCATGTAAATCTGACAGTAATCCAATCATAAAACTCACAGGATTAGCCACAGAAATATACAAAAATGTGAACATGGAACCCATATAACTTTTAATTATGCAAATTGAATCGGCCAGCGCTGCTGATAACCACCGCTGATGCAGCGAAAGAGTGCAAAATGTAAAGTTTTCCAACGCAAAAAGTGCATATCCGTACAGGGTGCACATATATCGTGCTTTTACAGGCAATAACCCTAAATAAACGCCAGCGCAGGTAATGTCGGGAAATCTAGCTGATGTGCCCAACCTTCCAATTCATGTCCAACAAGCAGGACGGCTGTCGAGTGACAATGCGAATGCTTTGTTTTATTTGCATAGAGCGTAAATAAAACTATCGGCAACAACACTCGTAACAAATAAATCTATTATAACATCTATCTAGAAATATTCTTGCGAGTTATTACTCAACGTGCCAATGGTAGATGGTTTATGAGCGGGTTTCAGGCGGAAAACCACACGCAATTTAAAAATCTCCAAAGAAGAAGCTTCTGCTACACCCGGAAAATATTTAATATCTATAACCCTTTGCATTTTACTCGAATCTTCAAGATCCGCATGCAGTTTCATCGTTTCAATTATAATTTTTTCCTCTCGTTTTAATTAGTTTTGTGAGCAAAGTTGCTCGCGTCTTAAAGTAATCTAAGCATTGCTACAGCTGTTAAAATAAATTATAGTAACTTTTCAAAATTAGAAATCTTTTTCTTTTGACTCTGGCTGAAAATAATTATAATTATATTTTAATTATGCAAGAAAAATTCTCAAAAAATCATTTTCAAACAATAAAACAGATTGAAAAGTTCTACTTTTACTTTTACGATTTTCTCGCATTTATGGTGCTTATGCGTACACTAATGTTATGTAATGTCTATTTATAAGAACATAACCTTCTCAACTTTCCTCCAAAGCGCTGAAATCATGTAGAGCCAGCTCTCAAACATCGAGTTCTTTGCGCCTATAAGACGAATTATAAACGGTTTGTGGGAGAAGTATTCATAGGGGGAATACAAACTTGGAAGAAGGCTATGAGTAGAAGAAATCAACTTTAAGTTGCTACTTTTTGGTCAAAGCGAGAGAATTAAATAAAAATTTTAATAAAACAGTAATAAATCTTCATAGAAAAGAAATCTTCTCAACGTAATATCTGCACAAATATATTTATTTTATTTATTTAGTATTTGCGAAGCAAATGTTCCCAGCTTTGCAAAGCTTTTTGCAACTTACTCGCAGCGTTGTGTTCCTCGCATTAAGCTACACAAACATTAATTAATAATTAATTAAAAGGAGTTAAATTAGTGCTAAATATTCATTTCACGACGGCGAATTCATTTCCAATATTGAACCAGCGTCGGATTTCCATTTAATGGACCATTTAGGCGCTCGTGCTATTAAAGCATGCACAAAATGCGATGTATCGAATTTAGCTACTTATTGAAATCGTGTACGTTTTTGCTTGAAAGAGATACACGTGTTTCCACCAATAGAATTCAGTTCGACGATATAAAACGTATGCTTTGACAGTATAATGCCATGTAAATATTCATTTTCTTTCAAACAGCGCACGTAAATGCAGTACGGTTGTAATTAAATTGCGTGCTACAAGCGATCGAGTAGTGTAATAGTACAAAAATAATTTTGAAATTATAGATCTATTTATTAAATGGAGTTGTCAATTTATGAGCATTTTCATTGCTGTAATTGGTAATTCATTATTAATTAACCGCTTTATGTAAATTTGTGTAACGATATTAATTTCCGGTGTGTGTGTTTCCCAAGTGCAGCCACCTATTTTGAGTGAAAATGTTAGCGTAGGCAATTTAAACACAAAAACATTTTTGTTTTCAAGATCAAGCGTCAGTAAACAACGCCAAAAATACAATCGCAGCTAAACCATCCAAGCTCTAACCGCAAAACCCGCTGGCAAGCCACCAACATCCAACAATTCTATGTCAAGAATATCTTTCTTGTTTGTTATGATTAAGGGTAAAATGCCAAAGACCAAGGCGCGCGAAAGTAATTGGCAAAAAAGTCTTCCACAACTTTTGCCGCTAAACGATAATTTAGAAAAGTAAAAGTACTAAGCACCTCATAATTCTTCACAATTTCACAAATGTCTTTGATAGATTACATCCTAACAGCTTGTTTCAAGTTTTTCTTCACATTTTATTCTTAGCTATTAGTCCGACTGAAAAAGATCGGAAAATCAATAGTGTGGGGAAATTTATAAGCGCGCTACAAATCCTCACTTCCTACGTGGCATTGAGAGATGTTAGTCAAAGTACGTGAGATGCACGCAACGGACGCAAAAGTTGGACGGAAGACAAAGAAAAATAGCAAATACCAAACCGCAATAATAAATAACCGAACTAGGTAGAGTGCACAAATGGACGGGTTTTTCAGCGCCATCATGGTCAATATATTCCTTCCGGCACTGCGTGGAGGCGACTAAGGAAGCACAGCTTCTGTTTGTGCGGTCTGAAGCAGCGGAAGAAGATTTGCCAAAAATGTGTTTTCTGTTAATGACTTTTCCGAACACCGGCAGAAGCCAATTAAATAGACAGAATGGACAGACTGACAGCACACTGTTTGTGTCGGAATGAAGTGGTTTTGTTGGTTTGTTTATTTTTATAGGAGGACATTAATGCCTTGAAGAGTTTTAATCGATTAGAGCATAAAAATACCCCTCTCCACGCAAATAACGCATATAACTTTTGCAACACAAACTCCTTGTGGAAGCTTTTTGTGAAAAATGCCTCTTCTCAATCTGGTTTCCTTTCTCTTCAATAGAAGATATATTGAAATACCTCCGCAGACGCCGCTCAAAATGATACTCTAGTCCTTAAGTTCTCCCCGTCAAGATCGAGATCAAGATCGAAGATTGAAAGAAGTCAAACGCTACTCCCTAAATAAACCAGGCCAATTTTTCTCCACATCGCCGGCTTTAGCTCCACAGAACAAAAAGTGTCCGGAACGTTAACAACTTGCAAACACCTCGGGTACATCTATAGATCAGCACCAAGGCAACATGCTGCGCACAACAATGCACAACATTGCCACTATCCCTTTGCAGGAGTCGCGCGAAAACGAGCGTTTAAATTCGGCGCACGCCCGGATTTATCACGACCAATTCTTATCCTGCTTTACGATGAAAATGCGGGAAACACCGTCTGCGCAACGAGGAACGTTTAATAATAAATGTGTTCCATTTGTTTGTGCTTAATTCCTTTATTATTTTATTCAGCAAATGCTGGTGTGGTAATTCTACGTATTTTTGGTGAAATTCTCAATCAAACCGACAACCACTTAACAAGCAAGTCCGTATATCAAAAAAGTTTTATCCTTCAATTAGTCAAATATGCGGCACTTAGACACAAGTCGCGTAATTAATTTATAACTGGCAGGGATCTAACGAGTTCTGAGAGGGAAATTCGAAAAACCCGGCGCTGGCAATGTGGCTGAAAGTTTGCTGTTAGTGAATTGTTTCTAATCAATTAAAAAACTTTCAGCCTGGGTTGCAAAATGCCAAGAGTTTAAAGTGGAGATGAGGCGATCTCTTACACTCAGCTGGCAACTGATTCTGCGAAACACATTTCGTGGCATTTTGAAAATTCCGGAATTTCGTAAACAATTATAAACCAAAAGAATCAGATAATTAAACTACACCTGCAATAATATTGTGTAATATTCTAATAGATACTCTGTTGTCTTGCAGCAAGTGGTGATGAAGAGCATACCCCATTACCTTCCATCGTCTATGTCCACGGAGAGAGTTACGAGTGGAATTCCGGGAATCCTTATGACGGTACTGTTCTGGCGTCAGCAGGACGCGTAATTGTTGTCACCATCAATTTTCGCCTTGGAGTTCTTGGTACGTAGTTGATGCCTGATCCATGAATCTAACACCACGCCAATCCAGTTCAAATCCCAACTCGCAACTGAATGTTCAATTTAAGCTCAACACAACTATACTCCTCTTTTAACAGACCCTACACATACTCTAATGTTTGACCATTTCGGTGGTTGCTGATTTGCGAATGTTAATTGTCGTCAAGTTGGGAGTAAATTTATTCCGCTCGCATTTCTTACAAGTTATGATAGCAGGACGACGCACATGTGTCCTCCGGAATATATGCCACGAGGTCGGCAGTGCGCGTGCGGCGAACCGGAACGCTAAGCGCAAAAGCCGGCTCCAGATTGGCGAGTGCAGCATTTCGGGATGCGAGTGCCGGCAGTTTGTAGTCTTTGCACATAATTAAAGTCCTACAACTGTAGGCCCTTCATCGTGGATAGTCAAAGTGGTTTATGGTAAGTTGTGTCTCCCGCTGGTCAAATATGCACCATATGCGCATATATTAAGCTCGGTTCTTCCATAAGCACGGACAATGTAAAAACTAATTGTTTTAGTTTGGAGTGGATTGAAGTTTTGGGTTTATTTGAGGCGGCTTTGAAACATACGACGCTCATAAATGCATTTAATCTGCTGAAGGTGCTTTCTTGGAGTGTAACTGAATATACAGTAACTAACCTGACTAATTAATCCGTAAGTCCTTTAAAGTCAAATCCTTCGCCTGTCAGCTCGTTGCACGCGGATGCGATGAGCGCACAGGCGACTGCCTCCATCCGCCACATTTACCTGCTTCACCCGCACTCAGCAGACACGGCATCGTTTCGATAGATTAAGAGCACAAACGCGTTATCACTGCCAACCTGCCATCTCTGCAAGCGTCGGCAGACAATTTACTCGACTGTTCCACCGCCGCCGCCGCCGCCGAGCGATAGGCTAAAACAACAGCGACCCAGTAGAGCAAGATGCTCACCGATGCCATACATTCCTTCGAATATTCTAGCTTGCAAGATTAATCCAGCAGGTGGAAATTAAAAGAAAAAGGAATGGGGGTGATAAATGAGAACAAATACAAAGTAATACTAGTTGGCCCTGGTATAGAAGTCTATTGAGGTCGGTTGATAGGTTTTCCTCGGCACAACACATTGCAATGATTTGTAAGGTCATAAAACGATGCTTTATGAGCTTGCGAGAAAAGCGTGCGCGTTTTTCGTGCATGCCGTCGAATAAGGAACTCAGAAGCAGTGACTAACTGCTAGTTAGCGGTTTTATTAATAAACATTAATTCGGTTATCTAATCAAGACAATTTATTGTCTTGCTTGGCACATAAGCACATCATAAACAGTGACAGTGACAGCGAATCCCATTGATTTATCTCAACGAAGGCATTGTGAATTCAATGGTTGCAATCACAATTTCACTTCGTCGATACCGAATACTGTTCGTTGATTGTTGGCAAAGTTAACCGCTTATTCGGCGAGCAGTACTCATGGGAAATGCAGAACATAAGCGAAAACGCGATTCGGCATTGTCCGCACCGCTCAAACAAAACTGCATCATTATTGCGACTTCGCCGCAGCCAACACGCATTTGCAAATGCCAATATTGCTGTGGTTTATTTAATGCATGAAGCGCGCAATATTGGTTGGCATGGTCGGAAAAAGCATAAAAAACCAGCGCAATCACGCAACGGAAAGAATAATCCCCAGCATGGTCCCCAAAGTGTGAAAATTGTTCGATACCTTCAGAGCAAATGCAAATGTGTAGGGCCGGATAGTTTTGTGAGTACTCGAGATAGTCTTACTTTCCACATGGAACAACTTTTCAAACTATGCGTCTTAGTATTTTGTTTTGCAAAAACGCAAAACGGCAAAAAGCGCAACCTGTAATAGAACGATAAAAAAGCGCAACGCAAGAGATGAGTGTGTCGTAATATAATATGCAAAGTTAGTGGCGAGAGAACGAAAAATGATTACACGCGAGATAAGCTGAGATTTTCTAGCGACCATGTTACTTACAGCGGCTGTTTAACGAGCAGGCTGCCAGCTCGGGCTGAGCGCGCGACGCTTTCAAAAACTAATCCTGCTTAAGAGGATAATATGTATTTTCGCTGTAGACACTCATCAGTTAGATTATATGAACTAAAAACATTTAATAATTCCACGATATTAAATATGAAAGCAAACATGCTTTTAACCCCTCAAATTTTCATCCCTCATCAATTTCCCACGTTTTAACTCAAGTCCTGCCGCCACAAGCAGCAGTGAAAATTGATGGGTTGTGTGATAACGTCCGAAGGTGACTCGTAGGTGTTCAACTGGAGCGCTATCGGCACCGGCGGTCGCTCCTCGTTTCCACCCTGCCGCCTCAGGTATTTACGTGCGGTGAATATCCAATCATCGAATTCTTAATAGCTCGCTTTACGTACACGTGCCGCTAATTTTTATTCCGGCGCCGCGCCACTTGCCGCCGGGAATCAAAATTAAAGGAACCAATCGAAGATGACGGAGATACTATAATTGCTAATGCTAAGAATGTTAGGACTTATAAAAGACGTGATTTATTTAGCAAGGAAAAAAAACAAATTAGGCATTGAAAAAATTAAATAATTTAAAAGATGCACGAGCATTAAGGGCTTAAGTACAGTAAAGTGAGGTCTGGGTTAGTAAAAATAATTAGAAATAGTTTTGCGCCAGGATTAGTTTCAGCGTTGCGTTGGTTTTATCAAATGCTTTGAATAAAAAACATTTAACTTCCGATTTAACTGTTACCCTCGTTGTTCGGTTAGGCATTTTTATATAATTGTGGAAGTGTAGATTCTAGGTTATTATGAGGTATTAAAATTGTTTGATTTTAATAATAATTAAACTAATTGGTTTTCATCCTCTAAATTTAATATTTACAGTAACTCTAAATAAGACTACATTTCCTTTACATTGTAACCTTCTCTAAAAGACTTAATAAAACTGATCTCTGCTTTTAAATTCAAATGTATCTAATATCTTCTTCATTTTACGTCCAGCAATATTTTGCTTCTCAAAATATTAAAAGCTGCACTATGCGTAATGCATCGCAGCATCACGTGCAAGTGCCTGACATATAAAATTTACATGCACATAGCACTTTATTTTACGAATTTTAGAATCCTCTCTGCAGTAGTTATTTTATTTATTTCTTCCTAACGTCCTATCTACTTCTCGATATAAAAAAATATTGCATTGCATTGCATTATTCGCGAGCACTTTCAAACGATTTCTTCTTGAAAACTCGAGAAAAGTGTAATCTGGCTAATTCTATCGATTTATAAACGCAGTCAACCATTCCTCGCAGTTCAAAGCGGTCTGTTTGTGAATTGTAGCGGCTTGTTCAACTCCTGATACCTCGGCGCTGGATTTGCAAATGACGTTGGTCGTTGGTCGTTGGTAGCAAAATGTCGAGCATTCAGCGCCATGAAGGCCATGAAATTCGATGCCGCTTGTGAAGCAGAAAGTACGCCAAACGGGTGTAAGGAGGATGAGGCGTGGATTGATCCTCGTTCGAATGGCGGTAGTTGTGCCGGCGGAATATATTTTAAATTCAAATATTATATGCATATGTACAAGGTGCACGCGCATTGCGATACGTGCAGGGCACGCTCGAGCGACTTTCCGACAGCTTTCCGAGGGCGAGGAAACATTTTGTGCCGTTTCGCTGTCGAGAAAATGATGAGATATCCGCTTGCAAATTTATAGTAAGCGCAAGAAGCCAAAAACTACGATTCGTCATAGATAGCAGATGCAAGCAATCGTTACTCAAAAATTTACACATCTTAAAAATATCACAAAGGTATTTGGTGCGGACGCTTAAACTTATTACCGGGACGATGACCCATGTTTAGGTAAATTTAGTCCTCTAAATTGTAGTTACTAGGTGCAGGGGCAACGTGGACAAAAACTAATGTCAATTTAAATGGTTTAATTGCCTTGGGGACAAGCTACACTCGCTTGGTCCTCGTAATTCCGTTTTCCCTTGTAAATTCTGCACCTTTAAACGCGTTTCAAATGAAAATTTACAACACACGAAGCATCGAATTTTATTAAACACTAGATTAGCCATAAGCTCACATTTTGTGTACGGCATTACCATTTGTCCTTGCATAACTTTGCAACTCCTTTTAAACTTTGTACTTTTGCGCAACCTTATTGTTCTTGAAACTATAGAATGCACGGTGAAAAGAATACATGCATAAAAAGCTTATAGAGCTTACAAAGCACATTGTGAAAAATAAGTGCGCAGTCCGCAAATTCAGGAATTTTTCAGCGGTCGTTTGCTGCTCTGCTGTCATCTCGACCGTAATCTTTTTAGTCCACTTTATCTGCCGCATTGGTGGCAGATAGGATGTGCCTAACATTGTCTCAATACAGCTCATTCGACGCGTTGACAAGCTTATCGATGCATAAATTTTAAAATTAATATATTGATATTTTTAGATATTGAAATCTGTATTTTCTTACATCTATCCATCTTAAATCAAGTCTTAAATAGCGGACAATCAACATATTTTAATTGATTCAAAATGTACATTAATCACAAACGGAGAAGAAGCTTTACTATCAAATTAAAAGTGATTATTTCTACAACTTGTACTATTTTTTTAGATATTACACAAATTCTATTTTAATCACATTCTAGACCACATCCAATAACAACAATCATTGCAGTTTGTGCTTGGTTGTAATAAATGCAGATCTTCATGCAGAAATCTGTAAAATTTTGCAGAATTTTGAATTAATAAAATTATATAGATAAAAAAGTTTATATATTGCAGCAATTTCAGTTTGCAAATCAAGTAGTAGTTTATCGCTATTTCTTCTCTGGGGACGCACGAACAGTTCGTAAAATATATTTGTAAACTTTACACACCCATGCGACGCGTGCTGTAAACGTCTAACAAATTCTGCATTTTCATTGTGTTGCATTTTTATATTTTTATCGTGATAAAATGTTTCATGATACGTGTTTTAAAACGGCTGAATTTTTCATAGAATGCACCTAACTTATTTTTCTTCATAGCCTGAAAATAATATGTACAGCGCTGGAAAAAAATATTTAAATGCTAATTAAAAATTCTATTTTCTCAAAGGTTTTTCATTGACCATCGCGTCGCTTTTATTTCCTCCGTTCCATTCTGCAACATAACAACCCTCAACAAAAGCCTCATTTTGCATCTCTGTACTCAGCTCTCCACACGTCCTGATTCAATGTGTAAGCAGCAGCACCAGTAAAAACACGGCAACCATTTCGTTCCGCACAATGAACAACAATTAACCGAAATAAAAAGCTCGTCATAAACACTCAGCATGTATCTGCCGCTGCGCCGACTTTGTCCGGCAGCGGACCGCAAACACCCAAACTCGCAAACTGCGACGTGACACAAGGGGTGGACTTTGGTATCGTATAAGGCACAGAAAAAATGCAAGCATTTGCAATGAATTTTTATTGCGCAAGTTAGGCGCCTGAAGGGTGCAAACACGAAACACAAGTAACAACACGTTGGGATGAAAGACGCGCTGAATCTACCACATAGAGAGAAAATTAGCTTTCTATGAGTTTTCAAAATAGCTTTTAAACGCAACCGCCACTTGGCTGCGGTAGCAATGAATACATAATTATACTATAGTTAAAGCAAGCTAAAGACAACACAATGAAGAAATGGAAAAATGATTCTTGGCTGAAAAAATGAAAGGAAACGAGAGACATGTTAATCGAGATCCTAATAGCTTTCTAAATAGTCTGTAAATATTCTTTTTCACCACAGTCGTAAAAGTCCCCTCAACTCTTGCAATGTGAATTAACCGAGAAGAAAATACGTTGTTCAAGAAGAGTCCTGAAATCCTTTCATTCCTTCTACACCTCTTTTAAACTCCGGTTACTACAATACTGCTCTATATACTCTAGTTTTATATACTTTAGCTACTTCTATTCAACCAACCTTCGAGTCAACAAACATTTTAATTAAACTAAACCTTCCACGTTCATGCTGATACAAACTTTCCATCCGACGATATTCATGCGGCTGGAACGAATGAGTTGAATCTCGCACACGTATTATTGTTGGTATTGTTTGCAGGTTTCCTGAAGACGGGCTCGAAGGGCAGCGCGCAGGGGAATTTCGGACTAATGGACTTGGTCGCCGGTTTACACTGGCTCAGAGAGAATCTGGACGCTTTCGGCGGCGATCCCGAGAGAGTCACACTAATGGGCCACGGATCCGGCGCCGCCCTCGTCAACTTCATTGCCGTCTCACCTGTTGCCAAAGGTAGCGCATTGCTTTCATTTTTCAGCAACATGCACGCTTGCATTAAATCTAATTTTAAACTTTATTATACGGAAGTGAGCTATAAACCGGTGTGCCAACTTTGTTGCGCAAACTGTACAAAACGCAAAGTTTACAAACAACACGGTGCAGTACAAAATAGAGAACAGGTAATTAAAACAAGCTTGAAAACCGTGATTTTTGTTTGTGAACAAGAAGAAAACAATTTAATTTCGCTTAAATTATGTCAAATGTTTTGTGCCGTCTGCGCATCTGGTCCAGAAACAAATAAATATTTTTTAATTACAAATACAGTTATTTGAGAAATAAAATATTTGTTTAATGTGATTTACCTACAGCAATTAATTTGAATCTAAACTTGTAACCGATAAATTTTGTCCAAGAATAGAACCCACTGCGACATCTACATGTTCGTAACTATACTATAAAATCAAGCTATTTATGCAAGATAAACCCTCATTTTAATTATAAAAAGTAGTGTAAAGCTTTAATGACATGCATAAATTTATTAAAATGTCTAAAAAGTAATTCAAATTTCTCTGCATAAAAACTAATTACCCAAAACATATAATCTCCTAGCGCTTCAGAGATGAATATACCAAAAACATTTTCATCTCGCATTAAAATATTGTTTACAGCACTAGGGGCCTGATATCAACTCCTACCACCCTCTGTATCAGTGCGAAAGTTTTCCACGCATACGACTGCAATACTTAATATCTTACAATATTAATAAACTCGCATGTAGGCATATCTTGGATAAACCAGCATTCAAAAGACCGCATTATATTAACTTAATTTTCTACATCTCAATGTAGGCATGTGAAAATGTACGAGTGCCGCGACCGTAAATTTCGTATCATTATTTTACTTGTGCCAGCTTCCGCGGAAAGTTATACAAAACATTAAATTTCAAGCGTGGTGCAGACACGCATTTAGCCGACGTTCAAAAGGTACCGGAATGCCGCTCCCGGTTTTCCATCTTGGCGAAGCAAGCGAGGAAACGCAGCTTCTTGAATAAATATTTTCACGGAAATGAAATTTTTTTTTCTAAGATTTAAACAAAATAGAATTTGAATGATAAATGTGGTTTGAGATGGAAAACCCGAGTTATAATTGTAATTTTCCAAATTAACAAATTAGAATTAGACTTATTTTAATTACCAGTTTAATCTATTTTTATGTAAACATGACTTCATACATTGCAGAACAAAATGTTTTTGAGTTAAACACATTTAAATCTCGGTGACTCTAAGGAGTTGAATTATAATGCCATTGAGGAATAGTTCAGCGTGACGTAGTTTTCCACGGTCCCAACAAAGTTTGAAAACCGATTCAGATCGAGTGCTGAAAGTGGCGGTTGGTGCGGAGAAAACTTTTAATTGGTTTCAAGCAAAGTACAAACGGCTAACGCAAAACAAGTCGACATTTCACATATGTCCGTTCATAACTGGAGAAAAACTTTGATTTTCCATTGATATAAGCTGATAATCTCCTACTCACTAAAATACCACTATAAAAACATTTTTTGGCAAAAAAGATGATTTATAATGCACAATGCGCAAATTTAGCGCAAATGTCGAGATATGAGAACTCCACAGGATCTAATACACATTTGTCATAAAAACTTTTCCTGTGTTGGAGATCCCTTAAGGCCTTCAAAAAAAAGAAGTTGCGTTTTGCATAAGGCCAAAAGCGATGATGGCAATAAGAAACAAAATATCCAGGGCTAGTCCTAAATCCGTTAAAGAGCAGGATATACAGGACGAAGATAGATGATACGCATCTTCCTAAGCCAACAATATGGACAGTTGGATTGAAAGAACGGACAAAAGCAGTTTAAAACAAATAAGGAATTTAACCCAGGACTCAAAGTCTTAGCATTGACAACAACAAACGTTTGTACGATAGAAACCCAACACACAATGCAAGATATGCAAAAAAAAATTAAATGGGTTTAAAAGCTTCGAGAGCATGTTCCCTAAAATGCCTAAAATTCTAGTTTCTTAAAGCTTTAAAATGTAGTTTAACTTTACAAATAAGAGATATCAAACAATAGACAGAAATACCTAATTTTCTGGTTGTTCCATAATTAAATTCCTATATTTCAAAATCCAACTACATTATTTCATCATCTCCGGATGTGAATTTTCCTTATTTCCACAGAGTAGTCGTACATTTCTCACCTATCTGCATGCATATGTTAGAGGTAAGACGATGTCTGCACTGAATTCCTCCTCCTGAACTCCTCTCTTCTACCGACGACCCCTAGAATAAATGACAGGCAGCTGTATTAATCTATAGCGTGCCTCGTAAAGCAGCCTGCGGGGGCGCAGATTTCCGACATTGTCACCGGCACGAACAAGACGAATGACGCCGTCGCGATTTATCTACTCATTCGTGCGTGAACGTCGCCGCCAGCACCTCCACCAGCATTCATCAGAGATAGTTAGTGGTGCCTAACCAAGAACGCAGCAAAAAAAAAAAAGACAACCGAAGAAAAATCTATACCTATGTACTACGCTTTTTATATTGCTGCAAAGAGTGACGTGATATGTTTGCACATTTATTACTTGCGCGCAAAATGTACTAAGAACTGGCAAAACAAAGACGAAGAGAAGACAAAAGATGAGGAAGTAGTTAACAAAGAGTTGCCAGGAGTGATATTGTTTGAATTATCAAAGTTGAGCAAAGCGTAATAGTTTCTTTATGGCTGTTTAAAACCACATATCAAATGCAGAGATAAATTTAAACTACACACTTTACAGCGGTAAACAATAGCAACAACTTTCCAGCAGACATCATTGCTTCCAAACTCACTTTTAACACAGCGGCCAATAATAGAAATCTGCTGATTTGCCCGGCTAGCGCAGAAATGGATGCGAGTATCGATCACGCATTGATAAAGGAATTGTTTGCCCGCTATTGTCAGCCAAGTTGGCGCATTCTCCGGGTACCAGCCCAGGTATTATATTATGCAAATTATCTGCAAATAATTCGATTTAATACAGCGTTGAATACATTCCACCCAAAGGCAATTAATCACGCATTAAATATGTAAAATAAGCCAGGGTAAATTTTTCAATATTTAACAGTCTCGCCTAAATCCACTTGAACGCATCACGATCTAAAACAGATCAAACAAGTTCAAAAAACAATAAAATACTCAATAATATCAAAAAATCTTGTGTTGTATTTGCGAGTTTTTTTTTTGCTTGTCTCTATCTGCAGACAATAAAATCCCCATTTGTTGAATCTGTCCGGAAAGTTTTCTTGGCTCCTGCAAGCGACGCATTATAGATTTATGACGATTCTTTGGCATCCAGAGAAGATAACTTCCTCCTTAACTCGATTTATAATCGTCGCATAAACTGCGCTCTACAGTCGATAGTTATGCTCATGACTTTGTCTTATGTTAATGAAAATACATAGCTAGAAGAATTACAGGCAATGTAGAACTAACTGAGTGTCTTTGTTCCAGAATTACTTCATCGGACCATATTGTTGAGTGGTTCCGGTCTCAGTCCGTGGGCGATGCAACGAGACCCTTTGTTTGTCAAGCGACGAGTGGCAGAGCACACTGGTTGTCATGGAGATCTTCTCGAGGATGATTTAGCGCCGTGTTTAAGACTAAAACCATTGAATCAACTTCTATCAGTAAGCAATATGAAGTTGATAACATCTAAGAAGTATACTTACAGAAACAGCATCTTAATAGTTTTGACTTTAAAAATATTTCTTAGTCAATATTTACAGCCTAAAATAAAAGAATACAACTGCATGCCCAAATTTGTCATTAGAGATTCTATAAAATGAATCTGTTGGTAGATACAACTAAAAGAGTAAAAGCAAAATCAACTCAACCTAAACAATGCAAATATTAATAAGAACTTGACATAAGAAAAAGTTTTAATTCCTAGACGAGTGCGCATACATGCGATTGTGTCGAACTAACCTTAAAACTTTGTTGCCAACGTTCCCAACTATTTTGGTCGTTGATATTTTATTTCTTCTACTTATGCACATATAATGAATAAATCAAACCTTACACTTACACTTACACAACTGCTAATAATAATTCCCAGGAAAAGATAATTCACACAAACGAAACAAGTTTACTTCATACCAAGTCCGCATTAGAAACAATCGGAAACACGAATAAGAAAAGTACAATCTTTTTCGATTTTGTAGTCTCACTAGTGGCGTCTACATGTCAGTAGTATAACTAAGAAATCAACAAAACTTTTTAATTAAATATACAAAAGCAAATTATTATACTATAGCTAAATTAGTTTCATCAATACCAACTATTCAAAATATACAAATTTGCGTTATCTTAACGCTGTTATGTATCTTTTCAAAGGTAAATCTTGAACCACCTCGTTTTCTTCCCGGCTTCGCTCCTTTCATCGACGGGACCATTCTACTGAACCCAACGAGCCCACCCGCCTCCACGGGCACATCAACAGTCGCCACCAGTGTCGGCTACGAGCTAGCTGATTTTCGCGACCGCGATCTATTATTCGGCCTGACATCGACAGAGTCTTACTTAGACCTAAGCGCGCAGGATCTCGAGTTTGGCTTCAACGAAACTCGTCGTGATAGAGTCCTGCGCACGTATGTGCGTAACTCTTATTACTACCATCTCAACGAGATCTTCTCCACGCTGAAAAACGAATACACCGACTGGGAGAAGCCTATGCAAAACCCACTGAGCGTACGGGACGCCACCCTGGAGGTGCTCAGCGATGGGCACACGGCGGCGCCGCTCATCCGCATCGGGTATTTGCACGCGCTGCGAGGCGGCAGGACGTTTTTTCTGCACTTTCAGCACCAGAGCGGAGAGAGGAGCTTTCCGCAGGTAATTATCCCGAGAAGCATGTGCTACACATGTGTATGTAACATTAAAATGGAAAAAAGTAAAAGAAAAGGTGCTGGAAAGCAAGAGCAGAATAAAAAACGGGTTTATGAGTAATTAAAATTTATGAAACGTCTTGGTGGTTATCAAAAGAAAACAATCAAGTTGGGTATTAGTGAGGAGAGAAGGATCTTGCTTTGTATGAAAGTTAATGAAGTCGTAAATATGTATAAACAATCTAGAAACTTAAAAGACATCGGAAAGGTTGGAAAGGAACTGAAAATGCATGTAAACAAACAGGATGTAAAGAAAATAGGAGAAAAGGTTTTTTCAATGCAGTGCAATTTTTCTAAGGCAACTCGTTTTGAACAACAACAACTTTTAATAAAGAAAATGTTTACTCTAAGCCTCAGAGGAACATTTCATGGCGCAAAAAACGATGTTGCTATTGTTGGAATAAGTGCTGGACATGTACAAAAGCTTTGCAATTAATTTCGACTAGGTATTTTATTAATTAACTGCAAATGACACCAGAGTTATTTTGTTAATCGCTATGTGATTAGTATTTTCCAGTAGAGTAATTCAATTGATGCATTAATCGTCATTTAGCGAACGATTAAGCAGTAGTGATTGATTTTGGTGAGGATTTGTTTTGATTGGAGTTCTACATTGTTAAAAAGCACCAAAATAGATATTTTTGTTAATTATTTTTGAATATCACTTATGGTTTCATTCTGTTTAAGGTATAATTTTCTTTCTTTCTTCTTTACTCCTGTGTTATTTGCGCGTCATCTTTTATCGGAGGTGTTTTCCGCGCAATATTTTTCGACATTTTCAAAGTAGCGCGTCAGAAACGTCGCACACTGCCGATATGTTCGCTATTATGTCTGATCAATGCTTCTATTCCTGCATTTCAATGCATGTGTATGGATATTTATCGTAGCGAGCCGGAAGCGTGCACGGCGAGGACATCCCGTACATCTTGGGTCTGCCCCTCGTGAGCGGCGGCGCGTTTTTTCCGCACAACTACAGTCACGCCGACGTGCAAACTTCCAAGATGCTCATGCACTACATCAGCAACTTTGCACGAAAAGGGTAAGTTGTTTCGCCTCGTTTTGATGCTATTTTTATCGATGGGAGATGATTTTTTTTATTTTAGAAGAAAGTGGGAACCGGAGATGTTTACATAGGAAGAGATGTATTTAGAAAGAGGGAATTTTATATAATGTTTTCATTAAAGATTTTCTTAGAACATTATTCTGTAGAGTAAAAAAAATAAATAAATGATTTTAAGTTGTTTGAAGTTAGACTGTATTATTTATATTAAAATTGCAATCTTGAGAATTGATAGGTTTTTGTTTCTATTTGGATATTTTAAATTCCTACATTAGTCCATTTTCCATTCGTCTACTTCCACATCACATCAATCCATCCTCCAGCAACTTTATGCCTCAATATTTTTCTAATATTATATTAAATTGTAAACTTGCTCGTAAACTGAGTCGACTTTACGGCCAACGTTAGATTAGATTAGTTTGATTTCCTTCGCTTTTTTTTTCTGTCTTAATCTTTCACATCCATCGCTACAAAATAGCATCATTTGCAACGCACGCTTTAATAAAAACATTGCTGCTTCATGAAACAATCTCATTTTAGTGATCCGAATGGCGCTCCTCCAACTGCAACCAACATTCGAAGAGATCCCAATGACAAGAACAATATGGATGATGTAGTGGCACCTTTCTGGGACACCTATGATACAATAAATCAACTCTATTTGGAGATAGGTAAGATGCAATTGATAATGGAAAACTTGAAAATTTGAGAAAGAAAATTAAAATATTAGAGCATTTAAAGTAATTTAGGTAAGCCCTTAAGATTGGAACCAATTAGTTTCTCTTGTCATTTAATCCATTAAATGTTGCTATAAAGAATGTCTTCTGCTACCGTTGCAGGGTCTTTTCACCTCACCGCAAGCAAGCAAAAAGCCACAATGATGAATACGAGATTTTCACTGTTCTTGTGAAAAACTTCAAGTCACATTTTGTTTTACTATCTCGTCTCTCTTGCTTCAGACACTCCAGACACCTTAAACACATCACTTTATTATGAAAGTAAATTGATTATAACATTAAAACATCGAGATTTTCAATTCGCTAAAATTTCTCGGATGAAATTTTCAATTAGTTGCGTAAAGTGTTTGGCGGCGGCGCACCTAAATCAAATTTATAATGCGGAAAGTAAAGTCCGGGCATTTGTTAGCACTCCGGGGGCGGTTGAAGTGTGCAGGAATTAAAGAGGATGTCGCAATGTTGAGGAAGCATAACTAATTTTAAAACTTACGTAGAAAATTGAAATTCTTACCGTTTATAGCAGAAAAGCAGCGAATAAAAAAAAAAAACAATTCATGTAACTTGGAGTATGCAAGGATATTGATCACCCACTCGAGGCTTGATTGTCTTCTTGCTTTAGCTTAGAGTGTGCAATTATCTTAAGAGCTGTGAAGCATTTTTAATATCCAACATCTAGATTATTATGTCTAATACCCGTAAGGTGTGACCTCATAACTATTTCAGATCAATTGAATTTTTTACTCAATGCAATATAACATTAATTAATAACATCATGTTTACTTTGCGACTGGTTTTAGTTTATCCATGATATATGGTTGAATTTAATTTAACAGGATTTGATGTAAAAATTGATTTTTTTATTTGTAGGAAATAAAGCGGAAATTAGAAACCACTACAGAGGGCACAAAATGTCGCTGTGGTTGAATTTGATACCGCAATTGCATCGCCCTGGTGAAGGGGACGACATATCTATGAGACATCATCACTTTCAAGAGGAAGGGGATCAATATTATGATGGTAATTTGATTTTTTACACAAAATTCAAGCTTTGCTGACTAAACGAAATTTTCTCTTCTTTATAATCCAAGTTTCAATCTTTTCTGCTTCAAAATTAATTTACATTTAAATTAATTTATCCCGTCAATTAAAAACCATCCATTCTTTGCTTAAATTATCGCTCAATCTTGGAAAACCGCCTGTAAATGTTAGCGTAATTTACAACTCGCCAAAAAGGGGAACAAAAATCACTTTGGTTAATTTATTGCATTACTCGCCGAGGTCTATCTGCGGATCGGAGAATTGATTTGCTCGCTTTGCAGTCTCCACGTAATTGAGCCGAGTTGTTAATCAATTTCTTTTCTAGGTTTCGTCCGTCCGCAAACACTGCAACGGCCCACGCACGTCGCACTGCAACCGCCGTCGACGTCGCCGCTCCCCATCGTGCACACCACCACGCCATCGCCGCCCAAGTCCGACACCGCCCTGCAAGCTACCACCACCGAATGCACGCCCAACGCCAGCTACGTCGTGCCGCAACAAAACCAGCAAAACCTTCTCAATCAGAACAAGAACAATCTGCTGCGCAAATTGGCTTCCAGTCATTATCAGAGCTACACCACTGCATTGACGGTCACGATCGCCGTCGGCTGCTTCCTGCTTCTGCTCAACATCCTGATCTTCGCGGGGATCTATCACCAGCGGGATCGTGGTCGATCAAAACGGAAGAAGGACGAATTGGAGGCAGGTAGTTGTTCGTCTTCGGGCGATGCGTATGAAGCCAAACGGATGTTCGACCGCCGCCAGAGCGGGTATGATGGCGGCAGTGGGAGCAAGTACGACCTCGGTGCGAGCTTTGAGTGCAAGGAGAGTTTGAGTAATTTTATCGGCGAGTACAGCGCACAGCAGTACATGGAAAAGCGGTCGTTGGCAGACGTCCAAATGACACAATTGCCGCTGCAAGAGTTCCACACATCGCCGCCCTCGGGCATCAAGCGCACGATGGTGGATCATCCGCCGGATGTCACCAGCTCAGCGATGAGCGCTACGACGCGAGCACCGACCATGTCGTCGCAGGATACGCAGACGATGGCGAATAGCGACGCCAATTGTGATGAGATGACTAGTCCGGGCATTCCCGATCCGCCTCCCCCGCCCAAAAACTTGCCGCCGATGTGTAACAATCAGGGAATACTTCGAAATGCACCTACCACGCCCGGTACAATGAAGAAACGCGTCCAGATTCAAGAAATCTCAGTTTAAACCGTTGTGCATCTAGGAAAAAGAAAACGAAACTGTGATTTGTTCAAAAAATTTAGAGCTAATTTTCGGAAATAAGCTCCCATAGATTCCACTAAACGACATGGAATTGAGTTTGCTTCCAGTTAATCAAAACACTTTATCGACATACTGATAGGCAACCAAGATTACTCGAAACTGATTTGCGCGTCGGAAAACTGTGTAAAGACAATCAAAATATTGCTTCAAAAAATATTGGACTCGGTTGAGTGCAAAACTACTGCCAGTAAATTAAAGGTTTGATGGACAGCCTTGCAGAAATCAGTGGCGTGAACTCTTTTAATCAATTTACTGCTGTGTAAATTATCCATTAATGGAGGAAATTATTACGATTGCATATTAGCGTATTGGGAAGATTGCAAACTGAAATGCGTCGCGTTCAGAGTTGTTGTTCTATACTTTCATCATTGATTGAATGCATCCTTTATTGATGTCATTTACGGGATGTTATTATAATTGTTATTATTTCAATGAAAATTATTGCATAATAAATACATTATTATATAAAACTTGTTGGGAATTATTATTTATTTCTTTTGCAGATTACCAAAACACACATAAAAAGTTTACGTGAAATTAATTACGTCTTTGAGTAAACTTACTTAGTGACCACTAAATTATTGCATCACTTTAGATTTATCACTATGACAATATAGTTTATTGCATATTTTAACCTCTTTCCAGCTAAGTGCACGTTATATTATCAGCAAACAAATATTCATTAAATCGTCGCCACCGATGTCCATGTTCTAGTAAAAGCGAGAAAAACACACTCAATCAGCAATGTGCTAATGTAATAATCACGGCGTGGAATCTTACCTCTGTTATTACAGACTGCTCCTGACATTGACATAGATTATCGCATCCTCCTTAGCGGCGTCAAAAAGTAGAGTGCTTGTGCATTTTTCTCACATCTCCATCGTCCTCAAGCTAGCAATAACTCTCCATTAAGACAATTTACAATTGCCATTTCAACGTAATCGATGCAAATTAAAGTGCAGGCAAATTGGCCTGCAGCATCAATTGATAAATGAAGTATCATTATCTAAATTAATTTAGATTATATCGGAAGTTATAAAATATGTAATATTGAATAATGAAATTTAATACGGATTAGTTAGAAAATTATATTCTATCAAGGTGAGACAAGGTCAACTAACTATCTAAACACGTGGGATTTATGTATTGTCAATTTTATCGAAAACTGGAGAATTTTAGTTCTGCTATCAAAGCATTTGCGTTGTTCAAATCAGTGCAAACATAAATTGTGGTAACAGGGACATTCCATAAATAAAATTAGTCATACTTGTTCTCCACTTTGTTGTACTGCATTAACTACTTTGATTCTTAGCAGTGAGAACATAGATTTAACTATGTATACACTCTCAGCAGGATCCAAACTCGTGTCTTCTGAATGAATAACAAATTATTATTTGTTATTTTCGGAGCGTACTGCAACTATGCCGAATACTAACACCGTACTTGACCTTCAGTGTAATGGAAATACTGCCTCAACTACCAGGGTGATTAGCAGGATTTAAACCTGTGTGCTCAGAATATCTCGCTGTTACTGCTAGAGTCAGATAATTTTTCCGACTGAGCTATATACAAGAACAAGGTGGAAAACTCTGCTCTTATACGAGCAGTCCAACAGGCTACACCACGCAACTTTACTCAGAACACTTCATTTC
The DNA here is from genome assembly GCA_027575565.1 of Diploeciton nevermanni. Taxonomy (NCBI): domain Eukaryota; kingdom Metazoa; phylum Arthropoda; class Insecta; order Coleoptera; family Staphylinidae; genus Diploeciton; species Diploeciton nevermanni. The sequence continues at coordinate 4,961,441 of JAODIE010000001.1, forward strand.
ATAATATTTTCATTGATATACGGAAACTGAAAGAAAGCAAAAGTCGGCAAGAAGCAATGTCAAGGCATTTACAATGTTTGTAAATATACGAATTTGAAACAATGCAAAGTAATATGCCTAACAAGATGCAATTGTTACAATAAATTTAATTAATACATGGCTCATCCACATCCGTCATATAATTAATGTATTGAATCAGAGCTATACAATAAATATGATTGGGCTTAATTATAGAATGGTTCTCATCTAATAAAACTAAATTTTAGAATAGATAATATTCATAATTTGTTCTACACTCTAGCACAGAATAGTAAAAATTACGAGTAACTAACATCACTTAAGTGAAACTATTTAACACCTTTAATCTCAACTCTACAAGGTGTTATTTGTATAGAATAATTTGATTATCTTTACTCTGCTAATGATTGCTAACCAAGCAGAGTAAAAAAAAGTAAGAAGAATCTTAATCTCAACTTACAATTCGTATGCACATTGCTCACTTGACTACACTATATCGATTTACAAAACAATGACAAATATTATTCATGCAAATGACAAACCTGGTTTTTTTAACATAGGTTGTTATCAATTTGTAATTACTGATTGTAATTATGCTAAACAGAAAATTCCATTGCATATTTGAGGATATGTTGATGTGGTTCTGTTAGATAAATAAACAAATTGTTTTAAATGAGACACAATTTTGATATTAAGCTTCAAGTGCAACATTTCTCACTGCCTTGCAAATGCCGTATATCACTTTGCAACACTTTGCCGCTTCTTTTGCATCAATTTTCCAATTGATCAAGTTGGTTTTAATGCGTTTAATGGCTCATTTGCTTGCTGTGATGTGCTTAGATAGCATCGTCTGCAAGCCCACGCAGTGCAGTTGTCACCGCGAATAGAATCCGACCAATAAGCCTAAACAAGGCAATGCGAGGTGATATGCGGCGTTGATCTGGAAAAGTTTAGAGATTTTCCGTGATATAAGTACGGCGTGCTTGATTAGAGTAGCGGATTAAATCTGGAGTTATTAAGCTTTTGTGTTTTGGAGAGTTAAGATCAGTGGCGATTCATTATTGTATTTAAAGTAGACTAGTTGGTTACAAGATAGTAGTGAAAATGTGGGACAGGCGGAAAATTTCAAAGGGGAGTGGTGTTAAGAATAAAATTGATAAGAGAAAACAGAAGTTTAAGATTCCCAAAGGTAAGCAACTTTTAATTGCAGAAATCAACGTTTGATATAGGGCTTACTATTTTTAAATAACGATTCTTACCTTAATCACGTTTCAACCTTCCTGCAAAATCTAAAGGTAAAAAAATCTTATTGACGTCTATTTGACGTTTCACTTTGGTCACCGGCAACACGTGATCCGGGTGCAGATAAACGATCAAATTGTAAGTCGCGTGCGTACCTTCAGCGCATGTCGTTGGACTTTTTGTTGTTAGCTAATAGCACTAATGAGAGCGTCATGGCCGTGAAACTCGTGACCATGCACAATGACAAGAGACGAAAAAATTGGAACGCATCATGTTGACAAAATTCATGTGACAATCAAGAAATGCAAATAGAAGGGTACAGTAATAAATACAAATTGGAAACGAAGGAAAACAATAGATAATAATTTTTGTATACTACTACTATGAACCTTGTTTAACAAATATCTCGCTAAAAATTTACAACAACAAACAACTAATTAACTTGATAAGAACACGTTCTAAATATAGTCGAAAACCAATAAATGTTTGAGTGGAAAATAAATCTTTCATTTTTTCATTAGAAAACCTCCAACACTGATTCACTGTACAATCTAGTCATTTGCTGATAAACTAATTGCTTTGCTCATTACTAGACTAAATATGATATAATGCCCTTTAACTTTTCATTACTGAGCAATTATAACAAGTACTTTCCCAACTTTCAGCTGCCCTAAGCTGCCTACAAGCTTTCAAATTGCGCACCGTGCATACTGATCATAGTACCTGTAATCGCAGTGAATCCGTGCAAACGAAGTAAACCGAGCCCTGTCACGTTGAGCGCCTGTCGATCGGCATGAATAACCAACAACGATATATAGCTGCGTCAGGTGGGCCAAGCGATCAGTACCCGGTGCAAAGAGGTGACAATTGTGTCCGGTGCGTATTCGTCATTATTCAGGTGCGGGTCTATCCGCTGAAGTCACCAAAGTGACTCGCGGTGATTAACACAACGACGAGTGACAGTTTGGGTTGTTAATTAACTTCAATCGCTTTAGTTTCGCAAGAAAATAACTACGAAGTGATTTTTAAGTTTTGAGTGACTTTTATTGAGTTTTAAAGTGCATTTGTATTTATTATTGTTAACAAATTGTCTGTTGTAATTAGGTGTAGTATGGTGTAATTGAGTATCAAATTTGATACTGATTTTAAGCAAAGGAGAACAGGTTGGTAACATTTTATAATTTTATTAGGTTTTAGCTAGATTGAAGATTTAAATAATTTGAGATTTAGATGTTTAAGCGTTGCTTGACTTTACTTAAATTTGTGAAACTATAAGTTTTGACATTCCTCTTAAAGTATTAATTAGAACACAATTTTTACGATTCAAGCAAAAAAACACTAAAATACTTTAATATATTTTTTTTTTCATAAATAATATATTATAATTTATGCTTATTCAACAACAAAATAGTATTTACTGAAAAAGTAGCAATGTACTTTAGTTTATTTTGTTTTAACTGGTAAACATCAGTAAATAACATTGCTCAACGTAGAAAATTGAAAATCAAAGCTACTTTAATTTTGGCCTTTTAATTAACCAACCAGCTATAATCAGCAACCTTTAATATCTAGTTTCAGGGTTAAAGATAACAACAATGAAACTAAAAGCAACTTAAATGTTTTTCCTACTGAATTCCAACTTTAATAGCTTCAATTTTTCTTATTGAATTTTCCACAAAACCTCACGTGTGCGATTGTCCACACACAGTGTGTGATTATCATTTCTTATTTATTGATTACAAAGATAGTAATCTATATCATCTAAAGAATGTCCATCGAACATTATGAATATTGTAGTTAAAATCGATTTCTAAATGAACATGTTTAAGCATGTGTCAAAACTTTACAATTTTATTCATATTTTAATGAATTAAGGTGACTCAACTAATCTATCCATAGTATTTGCAATCAATTTAAATTGTTTCTTTTTTGTTGTCGATGAAATACTTGCTTATTTATTATATCATTTGCCGTATTTCATCGCACCTGAGTGATAACTACCAGCATCGCCATGGACAAAAGTGTATTCAACTGTTGTCGGCAAACAAAGCCGCTTTCATTTCATGCCTATAAGGACCAATACACTTGTATTACGACTATCAATAATGCGAAGCTATTGTGTAACGCGGGCGTAAGTGGTAACTAAATAGCGCATACCGACTGCCACCAAGTGCGATGTATCGCATAATTTGTGCGCGGGTTAACAATTAGAATCAAATGTTCTAACTTGCTAATAAGGAACGAATAGCCTTTTTACTTGATAGAACTAGGAAATGCAAATAAAGAAATGCAGAAATTGAATTGCTTGAAATTTTTGATTGAAGAATTTATGTACCACACAAAAAAACACACTAACGTCATAAATTCCTGGTGATACAATCGAACAACAAAATGGCATATTTATATACTACATTGTCACATTATCAACATATTATATGTGCAATAAATATCCTTGTCGACGCACATTCCCTCATTCTTCAATTGCTTATCGTCCATTGCAAGTGATTAATATCCAGCACAATTCAATCTCACCTGACACTCAACTACAACGTGTATCTCAGCGGAAGTCGGTGTTTTCATGTTTTCAACTTACATAATCATGATTAATTGACCAACTGGCTAATTATCTGCATTTTTCCACAATTCGCACACTTGTTACATCAAATCAGACGCATCGTATGCATGTAATTTGAGTTGTTCTAGTTTTATCATAGTTATGGAGGATAATTATATCCTCAATATCGATTTTCACTGCTACACCTGGATTGTCTATGACTGACCTTTTCGTGAAATTTTCAGTTGTAGTGATGACTGTTGAGACTGAAGATCCACCAGTCACCCAACAGCCAGCAACTCAACCAAATAGTCGTAAAGTCAGCATAATCACGCACAACCAACAGATGAACATCGGCCGCCACGACAATGGCGGACACGACAACATGGCATTCGAGTCGCCGAGAAGTCGAAAAGTGTCGTCGAATTCAGAGCACGCTGAAATTGGGCCAGTGAGGAAGAAATCTATCCTGCATAATGCGCATGCCTTTGAGACTAATCAAGCCAACAACAATATTGGAAATACAACAATTAATACTATCTATAATACTTATGATTGTTCGATTTTAAATCCAGAAGGTAAGCACCTTAAATAGATTTAAGTTGTATTAGAAATTTGTGTCATTTAAAGTTGCCTATCGTGGGTAAACGTTAAATTAGAACATACGTTCAGTTCAAAACAAAACAAATGCACAACACGAGGTGTTGTTAACCATTGTTGACGTTGAGTATTAATGTGCCTTAATGAATGCCTATTATAATTACAACATAATCGACGCAAACGCGTTATTCTACGCTGCTTGGCCTAATATGTCTTCCGATGATGAACTTCTAGAGAAACCACATTTAAATGGAGATCCAGTCGTCACAAGAGTTAAAAAACATTCGGTTCATTCCATGTCTGAATCCATTCACTCCAAAGCAAGATTCTCAGATATTACCGATGACGACAAGTAAGTAATGCCTTTATTAACCAATTATTAATCGACCACATCATCAAGGAAATACCTATCATATTAAGTTAACTAACTAGATTCTAATGTTTTTAATTTGTTTTTAACTCACAGAAGTTCCCTGTGTTGTAACAATCAGGTTGCGTACGTATTGACAATTAATGTGCACCAAGTAATAAAAGAAATCGTTCAAGTGCACCTGTAAAATTACGACAAATAACGCACATTTTCTTAGTATCTATGCACTGTTCTGAACTATCTACTAACTCGTGATTTCTTCTTCTACGATGATTCCTTTCTTATTTGATGGTTTTGATGTTGTTTTTTATTATTATTATTATTATTTTATAGCTCATGGTGGTACTCTTTCTGCATAAAATGCCGCAGTAATGAACCCCCACACCCATCTTGGTCTCCTCCTCTGTGGGGTAAAGTGTGTCCGTATCCATTCTGCCCGACATACCGTCAGTTCTCCCGTCTGGTAGCAATCAGTCTAATTGGATTCCTGCTCTGGTTTGTTGTCTATTCCGTAATCGGAGATACAGCGGCACCTGGCGGACAACTCTTTCAACTGATTGTCCTCACTCTCGGCGCACATATTGGGGGATGGTTGATGAGCTTAACTACCTTACCAGCCCTCATTGGAATGCTGTTTGTTGGACTGCTGTTTCAGAATATTGGGTTGGTTGAGTTCGATGAGGAGTTTTTGGAAGTAAACAAGGAACTAAGGTAACTTGGTGCATTAAATAAAAGTAACTCAAAAAACTAATGAATTTCTTTATAGAAAAATAGCATTAGTTATTATTTTGATCAGAGCCGGACTTGATCTTGATCCTCATGCTCTAAAAAGAGTCAAGTTTACCGTGATCAAACTGGGATTGGGCCCATGGCTTGTCGAAGCAATTGTAATTGCTGTACTCTCTTTTTTCTTCTTGAACCTTCCTTGGGTCTGGGCCATTTTGCTCGGTGTCATCATTGGAGCAGTGTCTCCTGCTGTTGTGGTCCCATGTCTCTTCCGACTTAGAAGTAAAGGCTACGGTGTCACAAAAGGAATCCCAACATTGATCATAGCCATTGCTGGTGTGGATGATGCAACATCTGTCGCTGTGTTTGGAATCATGCAGAGTATTATGTTCTCCCATGATTCATTAACATCGCAGATTCTGCAAGGACCCATATCTATTGTGGGAGGAATAAGTTTTGGTGTGATCTGGGGATTGATATCTTCATTCGTTCCGGAGAAACATGACCCATTTGTTGTTCCGCTGAGAATATTAATGTTGCTCATTGGAGGTCTCATCTCAGTGTTTGGCAGTGAGTTGATTGGGTATGGAGGAGCAGGTCCGTTGGCTGTAGTCGCAGCTGCTTTTGTGTCATTGGTGTGCTGGTCGAAGCAAGGGTGGGAAATCGAAGAGAATCCAGCTGCGACTGCATTTGAGATCTTCTGGATGGTGTTTGAACCCATTTTGTTTGGAATCACAGGTGCTCAGATCAAGATCAATGAGTTGGATGCGCACATTGTGGTTATTGGTGTTGCTTGTTTGTTTGCTGGGGTTATTATCCGAGGATTAGGGACTGTTCTATTAGGAATTGGGTGTAAGTTGAATTTGAAGGAGAAGATATTTGTTGCTATCAGTTGTATGGCAAAAGCAACTGTTCAAGTAAGTAACTCTATTGCTTTTTTCTATGCTCATTTATTCAAAATTCGCTTTGTTATATTGCAGGCTGCATTAGGACCAGTTGCTCTTGGTCTTCTTGCTGCCTCAGTGGGCCCTGAAAAAAAATACGCCGAAATTGTTCTGATGATTTGCGTGTTATCCATTTTACTCACAGCACCAACCGGCGCCATTTTGATTACCATCTTAGGTCCACGTCTGCTAACTAAAACTAAGTATCCAATGGTACCTGAAGAGTGGAGAAGGAGTCATAGACCTTCAATTCGAGACATTAGCATTATTGATGAGGAGGAGGATGAAAGAGAGAGAGATTTTCAGGATACAATCAGTGAGGAAGGTGGCAAAGACTTGAAACCAGGAGAGGTATGAAGAAAAATGTACGGTATTATATTAAAGTAGAAAAAAACTAATTCTTCATAAGCAACGAAAGTGTAACAAAATCTAATGCTCAACAGTTTCTGTTTCGCATCTGTTTTAAAGTATTTTAAAGCAAATACGTTGTATAGTTTAGAAAATATTTTAAATAGCATTTTGCTTTGTTTAGTCTATCAATCCAATTGTATTTACGTGTTAGCTATTTAACATTTTATGTATGTATTTATCGATAGTTTAAAATAGTTGATGCGGAAAATAGTATAAATTGTAAGCGGAGTGATGTATTTAAAGCGTTGTTGTACATATTGTACAAGTGTACATATTAAACATGTTGAATAAATCATTATTATACCGAGTATCTCAATAAATAATTTTTTAAACTATTTGGAATCATCTCTATTTTTCACTGCGCTAATCTACAAACCTTCTGAACCACTTTTCAATAAATTCAACTAACGTAATCATATTTAGAATGTTCCAAAATGAGTAAATCGAAGCTATGAACTAAACTTTTTAGTACTTTCGAGTTGTAAAGTTGAAAATTATGCGGGAAATTTAAATGGACGCATGCGCAGTTTCAATCCATTTCTAGGTAGTTGGTGTGTAGATAAGAAGAGATTGGAGATAATTTGTAGAATCTTTTATATTTTTGTAATAGCTATTTACACCATATGTATCAAAGTTTTTATATATTTTTATATCATTTGTTCGTACGCAATGAATCAATCCATAATGTAATAGTCATATTTTATTATTTAAAAGTTCAAATAGATTCTTTCAGTGTTCAACATTAGCGTATAATGAATTATATCTTTATATCCTCCCAAAGAAGGGAGGCAATCAATCAATCGCCCCTCAATCGATCGCCGCCGCCCCGCCCGCTTAATATGTAATAAGTTTAGAAATGGCTAGAGAGATGCTAGTAAAACGCCGCTCTGCGATGCACGGCAGCGGAAAAGCTCGCAAGCTGGGCATACCAGTTTTATCAATTATTATATTACAATGAGGCCCCCGAAGCAGATACAAAATGGTCGACGCTGCGACGCGCAGTGCGGTGCATCGCAAAGTCACATTCGGCAATTGTCCGCGCGCCGGCAACAACTTCGATCTAGTCAACAATAGTTCGGCATTCGTCGCGTGAAACGAGTCATCGGATAATTGGGTTGTTAGGTTTGCAAATATTGCAGTACATTTGTAGCGACAACGCGATCTAACTTAGGGCTTACACAATAACAGAATTACTGCTAATGAAGAAATGGCAAACAAACTTGATTGTCTTTTGTATTTGTAATCGAAGAGTTAAATCAATGCCAACTCAAATGAAAAAAAGTAGGTGACAAACTAATGATTGAAGTTGCTAATCAGTGCATTCGTCTAAATGTTAAAATGTAGCCTAGCTCGGTATTTTCTTCGGCTTTTCTTCGGTAAGTTGTAAGGTTGGTAGTTAATTGCAAACATTATAAACTTGAATTGGAAACGAAATACATCCTTAACACTTCCAAACAAGTAGATAGAAAAGTGTCGCCCTTTGCTTGTTTAGCTTAAAACAATTTCGTAATTTGTTCCTAACCAATATATTACAAGGTATTATTTAATATCACGTATCAACTCGGTTAGTAGTTTATCGCTTGCGTAATTGTGTAATTTATGTAATAAATATCTGCACTAGCTAACTAGCATCATTGTTGTTAGTATGTACAACTTCTCGACATTGAATGGACTTGGTAAAGAAGCGAATTGTGTCTTGACACTTTGCTGCTATGTCTCCAAATCCACCAAAAATCAATCATGAATGCTTGTAGTTGCAGTGGTAAGTGCACAGGTTATTTACAAATGTACAAAGTCGTTGAAGTAAATGAAGGAATTAGGTACTTATTGAGTAATGTGGAGTATTTGGTTGAACTCAATTTGATTACTAGGCACCCACCATATTGAAATTATGTATAAATCCAAGCCAATGCATTGATACCCATGTTTTGCTCGCTTTTTGATTGTAAATTATGCTATTAGATATTAAAATTGAGCGATCACTCAAAATATGGCACCAAACTGGTCACTTCGCCTTACTCGCATCTATATAATATATATAAATTTTAATCAACACAGTACGGAACGGCCCATTGAAGCATCTTGAAACCACTTCCATATGCAAGACATTACTCGTAGTCTCTCGAATGGCCTCTTGAAAATTCATGCTCCTCAAAGTCCATGTCGGCAAAGCGTTCCAGCAGCTCTTTGCGATAATTGCGTCCTTCATGGCGATACCCCTGTCGTCGGTCTTCGTACCTCGAGGAACGACCATGTCCACCATCGTCATAACGACTGCTGCGTTCGTACCGCTCATCATACCGCCTCCCCGAAGAAGACTCCCGCTCGTCGCGGAACTCTTTCGGGAGTTGCGGTTTGTAGTAGGCGTCGACTGGGTCTCTGAGGTCATCGTGATGTTCCTCTTCAATGGGCTGCTCCGTAGAAAGCCTCCACTAGATGGGATTAAGACAGCGCCGCGAGGAGCCGCGGTGGCTGGGGTATTCCTCCTCGCGCGTTGCGCGGTGGTCACGTGGGGGCCGCTCCAAGGTGCGGTCGTTGGAAGGCCCTCGGTCGCGATCTCTGTATTCATCGCTGAGATGCACCTCGCGGTACTCGCGCTCCGCGTAATCGTCGTATTCGCGATCACGCTCCAGCCGAGGGCGGCTGCGATTGTGACCCGTGTGAAACGTTGGAACTGCGAAGATGAAAGAAGATTAAGTCAATTGGAATCTTGATTGGATTACCACTAAAACCGTATGATAAAAACTTACTTGAAATAAAGTTACGGCTTGAGTTGTAGTTCTTCTAATGCATTTAGTGAATTTTAGATCAGAGTCTAACTTTATTTCAAATCAATTTTGAGTTTACGGCCTTCAATCACTTACTGTTCATTAACAACTTTCTAATTTACAATCAAAAGTCACTCATTACCAATGTAACTAAAAACTACTTTTCACTCCTATTCTTTCAATCAATCGAAGATCACAAATCTAAGCTTAGAAATAAACTTGTCTTAAGCAAACAAATCTGTAGATCCGGCACGCCAGATTTTACCAGGACTAGGCCCTACTAGTCCTTCGGGATTTGCACAGAAAGAGTAAGCAGCGTGCGACGTGCCCAAAGAAACCACATTCAAAACGGTGCCGGTGCAAATTGTTCAAATTGCAGTAGTAGAAATGTCAACAAGCAGAAGCGTTGGTCAAGTCCAAGAAAAAGAAATCAAAGCAATTAACAACGCAATCACCGTGCACACAACCCACAAGTTGTTAGTTCAGAAACAAACGAAAACAAGGTTCAACTCAAATCTCAACTTATATGAAGACAAAATAACCTGCTTTAAATGTCGGACACTGGACAACACGCCGATTAAACTATACACAAATGGCTAATATCAACACGTTCGACTTTCCTAAAGTTAATGCAACTACGACTATGGTTAATGAACGGCCGTGATCGGTGTCATCGAGCCGGAAAAATCTGAAACACCGAAAATGGAGATAGTGACAATGCCGAAACAGTGGACAAGCACAACAATCGCATTGCGTTTATTTAGTAATTTTTAGCTTTATTATTATTATTAGCTTTATTTATGGTTAATTATGGTCCAGTCTCTACTGAACTGGTTGATTAGATCGGTTATAATTAATTGGAGCGGTAATAATTGATATATATTGTACAAATATCTTTCACATTCATCTCTAGCTTGATATAGATATATTGGATGTACATGGGTATTCTATGCTTCTTTCCCGATTGCTAACACTAGTTTTTGGTCCCTTCTTGAAAGTTATTCATTTCATTTTCGACTAAATTTATTGTGCACAGTTTAACGGACCGTTTGAAAATACAATAAATACAAAATCATACAAAATAGATGCATGCAGCATTAAGTATAAATTGTAAATTTGTTTCCAGTTTATTCTCATTTAATTTCAGTCAATTTATAACTTTTCAATACAACTAAAATGTATTCAAACCATCGGAGTTTTTTTAAACCAACTGCTTTGCAATGCGTACTAAGAGTTGCATACAGTCATTGGCTAGAGTTACGAATGACCGTTACAAGCTCAAACTAGAAGCAAATTCACGCGCGTCGCACGTGTGACTTGAGAAACGAAATTATAGAAAAGAGAGTGATTCTAGCGAATCTACAGAATCCCAACTTTGCAATCCGATATATTTAACACCTGGGCGACTACCTCTATGGTCATGCGCATATCCCCCATAAACTTCATGGTGGGCTGCAAAGAAGAATGAGTAGGTTATGTGTTAGCATCAGTTAGTAACGCATAGGGCGGCGATTTGACGGCTGGAGGACTGATTGAGGGCGTGAAGGACATTAGATTGAAGAAGTGAATGATGCAACAGTCGACAAGTCAACGGGTGAGCAGTGTGATGAGAAGATTTGAAGTAGTACGCAAACAACGCGGGAGGATTATTTAACAAGGTTAGTTATCACTTTACAAACAAGTACTTGATGACTTTCTATTTTGATAGATTACAAATGGTTAAGGTACTGGACTTTACCTGGTAAAGTTGGTCGGCCTGGTTCTCCACTAGGTGAGGCTTGCGGACTGCTTCCGATTGGTCTTGGCACCGTCGCCACGGTTTCGGGATGCGTTGCTCTCCAGTAAGCCTAGGAAATATCAAATGCAGTTAAGACCTGATCAAGAAAGGAAATTAAACAAGAGACATGAGGCGCAAGAATAACTTATAAAGCACCAGGAAGAATCAACACTGCTTCAATGAAGAAAAATAACATTGAAACTTCATCTAAAATAGAAGAGTACCTCTAAGTATTCAGCTATATGTTCACAGGCATCTTCCAGCTGATTCTCGTCCAGGATAACGTCAAACATCTCTGGTGGACATTGCGACAGCTTCTCCGACGCCACCATCTGCACGTTCAGATGGCGCGCTTGACTCTTGCCACGCGACTTGATTAATCTTTGCAGCACCTTAGGGCTAGTGATTTTCAAATAGACTATGGTGGGTGCCAATGAAGTTTTTGCTAGTTGCGAAGGATGATTAATGGTATCACAATCAAGGACGACGAGTTGGAGGGTGCGTGCTAGCTCGAATATGCGCTCGATTTCGTTTTGCACCTCGGCGAGACACGTCGAGCGCGTGTTCGAACGCTCCATAATGGCACGCTTTGATGGATTGTTCAGCAGCGATCGTTTCGCTAATGATATATCAGCCATTACCCTGGTAATTATTATCCTGAAAAAGTACAATATTAATATCTTCTCTCCCAAACTTTAGCCTGATCATAGTGAGTATAAATGATATAGTATAAGTTACTTACTTTCCTTCAAACCTATGTTTTAGAAAATCAAACAACGCCTTCTGCATCATGTCCGTCACTTCGTACCCTTTTAGAGAAGGGCCTACGAGGACAACTGGGCGCATCGAGGGTACCACATCATACGGCGCGGCGGTCTCTTGCTTTTTGAAGAACGGTTTCTTTTTCTCTTTGGCCGGAGGTGTGGTGAGAGATTTACCGGATCGTGTATTACCAACGGAGTCCGATTCATCCCCTAAAGTGAATAACCTCATAAATATAAACCTATAATTACTCCCACAGGTACACTCAAAAGCGTCCAAGGTAAAGCCAACAACATATACGCATGCAAAACCCAACATCATGCAGAACTCAACTAATTGTAACGATTGATAACTTGTAAGTTGGTAAACACTATTCTAATTGCGCTATTGACTATTTGAACGATGTATTAAGAAGATTTCATTGGGGTCATTCGGGATGAGGGGCCACGGATTATTTGGGAGCTGTGGGTCTCAATAAATACTTATCACGTCAATTTCAAGTGGTCACAAATGAAAAATCTGAAATAACCTGCCTAACCGAGGTTAAACTGAAAAGGAAAAACTCGATACGCTCTGTGATTTTACCACATTGAATCAACATCCAGCTGTTTATGCGCTCGACATAAACGGTATTCACATTGATATATACAAAATGAAACACAAAAATGCCAAGAAAGAAATCAAAAACGGTTAGGTATCAAAAGATATCATCTTGTTAAGTTTAGCATCACGACAAAAAAAAAAACATCAAAAACGTTTAAGATAATAAATATTTATTTATCCACGGTACTTTAGAGTCAGTGGATAGGACATACCGGGCGTAGGAGGGGTGCTACCTCTGGAAACATCGTTACCAGGAGCCCCGATGTTTGATGTCGAGCTGGTTGGCTTGTTCGCGTAGAGCTTTCGATTTGTTTGCGTCGTCTGCTGCAGCCGGAGGTTCTCCAGCTTGACGGGTGACGGAATAAAGCCGACATCAGAACCTTCTTTGACTAGCCTACCTATCCACCAGTTGTTGTCGTATTTTTCCTAGAAAATGAACAAAGATAATCATTCTTTGAGCTTGGTACTCTCAAGCAGGATAGCAATTCATCAAAATACCTTAATATGAAGAAAATCTCTAATATCGAAAGAAATGGCATATCCGTGGACCGGGGAATCATCGTCGACTGATCCATCATATGCCACATTTGTGCGAACTGCAAATGCTACCGGCTTCGTCTAGAAACCGAAATAACTTGTAACCAACATTTAGAACAAACACCTCGTTCAAGGTATGATTAGTATCAGGGTAGATTTCGAATCCTTTGAACGCGTTAGATAGGCCTATTCTAATATGATTGCGTGTCTCTACCTTGCTTATTGATTAATTTCATACTATATACACATGATTTGATGCGTGTTCCATGCCAGTACAATAGCTAGCAGTAACCAACATAGGGAATTGAGTATCGCACATACGCTCAGCCTCGTATTTAGTAATATGTTTCTAAGATGCAATTGCTAACCGAGAGAAATTTCCTCTCAGCGTGATATTAGTCTTGACTGATTGGCCTATTTTTTTATTGTATAAATATTTAACTGTTCTAAATTAAGTCCAGTTCCGTCCGTCCGTTATTTGCTCGGTTCAGGTTCATGTCTCGCACGCGACGTATTAGCTTGACATTTCCAGCTCGTAATAAAAGTTTATCGCAAGCGGCAACCTAATTGGTAGCAATTATTATTGGTCGTTGGCCAAATATAGCCGTGCGGCGCATTCAAGATTACTTGAATTACAATTACTTGCGAAA
>JAODIE010000001.1:4975502-5027730 GCA_027575565.1 Diploeciton nevermanni
TTGCGAAAGAAATCCTCACTTGTATGCGATGCTTATTTATATCGTCACTGCAGAGTTGCCGCGTATTGCAAAAATTAGCAACATAATGAGAATTTGGACATTGGGTTGAAAGTGGGATTTAAAATGCTTACTCTTGCTTTTTCAAGCTGACTAAGAGCTTGGCGCTCCTTCTCCCGACGAATGGTCTCTTTTTCCTCGTCCAGCGACAGGTCCGATGAAGGCTGTGAGTAGTTAGAATCAGCTGAGCCCTGAAAACAGCAGTTTATTATTTTCTGGAGGCAGTGCTAGTGTAAGATTAGCTCGTTCGATCCTAGGTCTAGGAAGTCCAAAATTAGTGCTTTGTACAAGGATCTAGCATAGTAAAACAAAGTAATTTCTACTATAACATAATTTGTACAATGATCTTATGGTCGAAATCGAATTTTATGAGTCGTGAGTTTGTTGATGATTGAAGCGTGCCAAGCTCATGCCCACAACAAAATTTCATGCTCGATTTGATGATGATTGTCAATAGATTAAGATGGTCTATTTGCTTAATGAAATGGATTTGATGCGCTGTGAATCGATTATAATGCAATGGGAAGCGTTTGAATTCAATGACGGGTCGGATGGCGATTGATAGAGATATATTTGTATGCTTACCAGAGAAGCGTACTTGGACATAGATTAAGTAGCGATGCCACTGGCAAGCATGCGACAATCGGACAAGACACAAAGAGTCAGCCGACCAGTGACATTTCAGACACAGAGAGTAACAAAGAGTCTAGAGATCGACCGGCGGCAAAACACGTGAACAAGCTAGACAGACGCGGCTTTCAAATTAATTCAAACTGACTTGGATTAGTTTGCTCATTGCATTGATATATTGATAAAATAAGACAATCGAAAGCTGCAACACAAAAAAAGCTTCAATCAAAGTCAATACTTTCTTGTTTTGCGATACTTTTTTTTTCTCAGTTTTTCATGATTTATTGCCAATTGGTGGTAGTTCAAGTAAATATATTGAAAGCTCACCTGAGTAAAGAGCTTATTGTATCCCTGATTGTTGTAACTGGTGTAGGATATCATATTGCGACATAATCTACCTAGGCGGTTCGCTTGTAAGTTTCCTGTGTTTCGGTACGCTTAAAGTGCGGTGCAAAATCGCGGTATAAAATCTCGGTTATAAAGGCAGCTTGAAATTGGTAATGAGGCACGTTAGAACTCTGCTAGAATTGCGAATGCAGTCGGTGTGTAAATTGTTTGGGCTTGACGATGCTCGCTTGGTGTTTGCCCGCTTAGTAGATGTCGAATGAGATGACGATTGACAGGAACAATGTAAATGCTACGTTTTTGGTGCGGGATGCAACTACTTGTTATCTCTTCAGATCCATACTCGTTCACTATAGCACGCTATCCAGAATTTAGTAATTGCTCGCAACAACAAAACGCAATTTGGTCTCTAGCGTGTCTTTTTCTGCGTCGGGCACTACTCACAAATCCGTTTATCTACTTGGTATAAAACAGCACTGGAATGCGTATGAAAATTGTTTATTATTACGATGGCGTTTCGTGTGGCTTCACCATCCACAGGGACTGGCGTGTTGTGAATTCGTACACACCACTCTGCGTAATGCGGGAAAACGCCACCAGGCGATCGAATGCGGTACATTCGCAGGCGCAATTTTCCGCAGGCTTTCCTTGCGTGTTGGATGGCACCAAAGCGACGGAAACCGATGAGTATACGAGTTGTAGGTGGGGTTGTCCGCGTGGAAAGCGCAGGCGTGCGTATCGATTTAAATAGGACGCGATGCGCAGTGCGCTCTGTTTTCCGCGTTGAGGCGAATTACACGAGATTTCCCATCGCATTCACCCGTCTAAACAAAACACACTTCAGAGCGCGATATTTGAATCTTGTAACACACTATATATTCAGTGAAAAAAATATAAAAGTAATGTATGAAACATGTTGGCTTATAATATGCAAAAGAATACATTTCTTATTGCATGCAACGAATAACAACGTTTCCGGTTTTTCAGGAAAAATCGTGTCGTAAAACTTAAAGCAAACTTTAGCAAATAATTACTTGTTAAGTTAGGTTCTTAATCAGAACCTCATTATTTCAAAATTAAAATTTTTTTTTTAAATTGTTTCGAAACTTTCCAATCGTAGTTTGTACATAGGCAGCCAACGTTACTCTTACCTAGCAAAGCCCAGCGAGTTAAATAAAACTTGTCATTGAATACAATCTTTAAATAATTTCAAGTGTACGTATACACGGAACAAACTAATCTTACAAGGGCCAGACATTCATAACAACCCACAAATTGCCTTTAGAACCACAAAATAGCAATAAAATACAAATATTTACCCTTCTATTTGATTTCCCAAATGGAATATAAGTCCTAACTGTCTTTTTTTGAGGTCCTCTTCGATGAGACATAATTGCAACTAATAATTCTTCCCATAAAATTATCAAAAATCACGTGGCATTTCACTCTTTTCACCGCAGTCACCTCATTTCGCTTAATTTTAATGTAAAAGTATTCGTCTAAAGCACTCTAACTTTCTGGTTAAGTATTTGTTTGTTTGTTTGTTTGTTTATTGCAATTGTTATTTAATAAAAGGTCAAGACGCGTGTTACTATGTACGATATGATTCCGAGACGTTACTAATGTTCCTATGTTCATCTCTGCGCTACAGGATGAATAGAACATCCCAGCAAAGTGCTGCTAAAAATACGACGTTTTAAGAGAACACGACATCTCTATGTTGAACTTATTATCTCTTTCAATATCACATCCGAAATAGTTTTGTTCGGGCATGTGCAATTTTAGGAATTAAATATCCGCAGATAATTTGAACTTTGAAAAACCTAAGGTTCAGGTAATCTTAATATAGTTAACAAATTAATCTAATAAATAAGGTGGAAACTGTTGACGTGATTAGGGAGTACATATAACAATTGATTTAGTCTTGTTTTTTCTACATTATGATTATTTAAAGGAATTCGTAGGCTCTTTGAGTAATTGAATATTGTTAAAGAAGTTGTCTACCTTAAAGTTGTATTCAAATGAATTTTCTTTTTAATTTTATGTTTTATATAAGGTTTTAGATTTTATGATTATTGATTATATGATTGCAAATTTTTAAATCACTGCTTAATATTTAAACATTAAATAAACCCAAATATCTTGCTTATTTTCCATTTAAAAACTATCTATCACTCTCTAGCATACCAAAAATATTTTGATCTAAGTATCAATTCTAAAGCATTAAAATTCCTCGCATTCTCTTTTCTCACATCAACAAATTGCGCACTTAAAATGACATTAATACCTCCCAAACACGCCAATATTGTTTATCTTCTTGTTGGCGATCACACGTGTGCACATCACGCAGTATACAAGCAGTAAGACAGGAAAATCGTACAATCCAAAATATTATACGAACAACATACACGTCGCATAAAGAGAAATTTTAGAAATCACAAACAAGTTTATAAATAATGCTATTTATTTTGATTTAATACTTTCATGCACCCGTTCTCTATCCTTCTCTAGATGAATTCAGTGGGATAGAGCACAGTACAAAAAGTTGAGTGTTACGTATAGACAATAATGTTAATTGCTTGATGAGGAGATTGGACAATTCGACTGTTAGTACGAATTGCTCATGGACATTTAATTCCAGCCATAGAAACAATGTACCAGTAGAAACGAGGCATGTTTAATGCTTTATTGCTCTGTTTGAGTTTGTTGCTTGGTTGCCACCCACACTGAGCTCGTAAACGGCACAATTAGTTTGTTGACTGATCTGAGTAGCTTGAGGCCTGGAGATTGCGTAAACCAACAATATCTATCAATTTATAAACAAATTTATTGGGTTTTGTTGTGCCAACAATCTAAAAGGATAGGAAGTGAATAAAGAAAAAAGCGGAAAAGTCATGGCTTAAATTGGCATTTTCTATGATGTAAGCGAATTAGATAATTTAAAGTTGATACATTTGTTTAACAGGTCAAAAGTTACCGGGAAAATATTATTTATTAGTTTATAAGATATTTGAGGTTTTTATTCAATAAAAAACGTCTATGTTAAAACTTTAAAGCTTTAAAGTAATATTCCATAAATATAGATGATTTGCAAAATGTGTGAATCATTAAAACCTCAGAATGCTTTTTGCTCAATAGAAAAACTAACCGGAAGCGACTGCAACTCATCGCAATGTGTAATTTATTTCGTGCGGATTGCAATATACAATACCATCTGCTACCACTTTTTAGTTAAACTGTCTCAGACACACAACAACCATAAATTAAAGGATAATTTTAATTTAAAGATTAATACGTTAGATTAGCAGAAGTATTAGCATCATCACCAACTTCCAATCTTCTCAATAACATCAACCTCTCGGCATCTGGTATTGCAAGACAATACAATTTCGTTTATCTCAAATAACATTCACACAAAATTATAAATCAAGCCGTAGTTATTGAACTTATTACATACTATTCTATCATTGCCTTCCTAGTGTTTAAGGTGTGTAATTTACTTTTATTTGTACGCTCCTAGCTTGGCATTGTCTATAATTTAGGAATTTTTAATGGTTTATTAAACAAGTTACGTATTTAGTTTAAACATATAAGTAGTCTAAAATGGCGGCTGATAGCTCTAACAAATCTCACGACAATATTATCGTTTTTTCGTGTTGTTGTTTTCAAGAGTACGCGACGCATGACAACGAATGGCATAAATATAAAGATGAAATTTAATGCGTTTATTGGAATAAATTGGCATAAATTAGCGATAAAAATGATCCGTTACTGTTAATAGTACTAAAGGTAAGAAAACCCAATATTTCTGACCTCAGTTGGGATTTGTATGCCGTTCACACAGAGATGTCTGCTGCTCTTCGAGCTTATTAGTCAAGAAGTAAATGTAAATAATCTCTAAATGATTAATTTTTGTCGTACGGTATATTTTTCATCTCTTTTCTGCAATATAAATCTGTCCATTGGCTCAACTTAAGTTGAGCATATGAAATCAATACGAAATGAATCGAAAGACATGCGGACAGGGCACGTGATGAGAAGAAATAAAACGTTTAAATATTGTGCCGTTAATGTTGTGTTCTGCGCGCAGGCTGCCTATTTACATGTAGAGTAGCATCGGAGATAAATTAGTCGAGAATGATTTAAATGATCCACGTCGATATATATTTTGACTGCGGCAGCTTTTCGACAATTGGATATCGAGGAAAAAAACGTCTTTAAATTCAACCGATGTGATATGAGCAGAAATGGACAATGCTCGTTATTATTGCTGACTGGAGGGTATAAAGTTAATTAACTCATTTGCAGAGAGACTGATGCTGGAGTAATATGTGTCATTGATAGCTAGGAGCTGAGTAATTGCGTTTGGAGTAATTAAATCGAGTCAAAACTTTAATTATATTAGTCTATGTAGAATGGAAGGAGATAAATTATTTTTAGAAGGAAATATGCAAATATTTGACATAAAGAGGACATGTTTTCTTCATTTAGATGAAATATTATAATTGATTGGGATAGTAAATGTTTTTGTGGTATTTTAGTACTCTGGGAGCAGCAATAAAATAATTATAGTTTAATTGTTTAATTGTAGGAATGATTTATGTGCTTGTAATTAATTGGGCATGATGAAGACGAACAGAGGTGTTTAATTACGATCATAAAATTAGTTTGTTTTTTTTTTGCTTTGCATTTAACATATGCAATCCAATGCACACCTATGACACTGCCCTAGAATTGCCCTAGAAACGTGTTTTCCTCTGTCCTGCTTTTGTCCTAATTGGATTCAAATTGCCTAATTAAAATAATCTCAACCGTTTGCGTCACAATTTATTGCATTCCGTTAAACTCTAGTTATTCGCTTGCGCACTATAAAAAGCTCCACGTGCCCGCAAGCACGTGCGTTATTTCTGTCGCGCAAAGTGCGCGTTGTCCACAAAGAGTGCATTTTCATTTCCTGCACTCGGCCACGTGCAGAGGAAAATCGACGGTAATCACAGGCGTGAACTCGTTTCAGTTCAATCGCACAGCACATATTTATAAACGCAGGAGTTTTCATTTTCGCCCACGACAATCTCTACTGGCATTTGATGGAAAATTCAACTACCATTTGAGCAATGGTTAAATTAAATTATGCTAATGAAGCCTCAGTACGACTTCGCCTATGTGCATTGCATCATCTGCCGGGAGATTTATAAATTCTTGCACTCATCTTTCACCTCTTTTCGTCTGAGCACCTATGGCTACTCGCTCCTTATTTATTGTTATTCATTAGGCTGTGTATTTATTTATATGATGTCTGTGCGCCAGCAACATACACGGACATCGGTAACAGATCCATTTAAACCGAAAAGTAATGAGCGTACCGCGGACGATGGCATCTTAAGAACGCGATGCCTCCAAAAGATTGTAAGTGGATGGAATACACAATGTGCATGTGTGCTATAGGTGAAACTAAGCCTTAACGTTGACGCAATTCACTTGTAGTATTAATTTATATACTCTCCTTGCTAGACGAAAAGTGGTCATATCTACACTATTATTCTTCTAAAATCACCTAGACAAAAGTTTTACTTGTTTAATCGAACGTAACTTATGCCTTCTTTGTATAACATTTTAAGTTTCGACTTAGATTTCGGTTGTCCTAATTAAGGGTATGACCATTGTTGGTATTCCTACTCGGTATTTATACCCCCACATTGGTTAAAGTTGGTTAACAGCCTAATGATATGCCGGTGAGACGGAGTGCTTGCCACTATTTAACTATTTAACGCATTGTGAGCCGAAGAAGGTACTTAGATTTTGTGTGCAAGAAGGTGCGCGCGTTCACAGATTGACTATTATTACCAGAATTTTGATTAGGAACTGGTTTTTAACATATTACTCCAACGCGCCGAAACAACGCGCATTTGATACGAATTTATTTTAGTTGAAAGCAAACAAACAGTGAAAAGTAGAGATATTAAAATTAATTACTATGGAAAGTAGTCTCGAATTTGGATGATGAGAGACACGACACAAAGTTTAAGTCACTTAAGATTACTTGAGATGATAACATAGCACAGAAGTTGCGGTCCAAAGGTCAGAAATGAACGCTACTGATTCAAACTTCTTCAGTTTTGAGATTACATTAAAGAATCTGTGATGATATTTATGTTCAACGTGTGCTGTCAATCTATCACTTGTCAAACTACCGTTTTCCGAGGATCATATATCAATAAAAGAATATTTTGATACAAATTCAATTAGCCTCAGCCAAACCTGTTGACTATTATCTGTTTATACATGTCTCACTTGTAACTCATTTTCTCCAAGCCATAAATCTGCCAAACATTCAAATATCTCATTAATAGTTCAATGCACCAGACAATTGTAATATGATAATGACGACTACAAAGCACATTCGCCGCTTGGTGAAAATTTTCAACGTTCTGTAATTTGCGTATATGACTCGCGTACATAAATCTTGCTTGGTACCTCTTACTAAGTATTTCTCTCAGAAAGTTGGTACGAACAACGAGTTGGTATGAGCAACATATGCTAATTGAACACAATTTATATCAGTCAACACCCAAAATAAAACCATTTTTACGGCTCAAAATGAAACTTGAATCTGTTGGTGAATTCCACAAATTTAAATAATCTCAACATGTTCACTTGAAACGAACGCCTAATTAAAATTTCAATCGCTTCTTAGCGACATTATTATTCACTGCTTCTTTCATTCGTCTTGCGCAAGAAGAAGAAGGACATACGGAATAAAATTATTAGCTAGTTGATTAGACAATAAACAAACTGGTTTGTGGTACGTGCGTTTTTCCTCGTTGCTGATAAATGACAACCTAATATTATCAGCTAGCTAGTAATGAAACATTGGGAGAAAATCCGGTTTGGTTTTATGGCATTTTGCTTGAAATTGTTATAAGCGATACTATATTCTCTATATGTCGAATTGTGCTGAGACAACGTTTGTAGAGTAATTAAAATTGCTATTTGCTTAATTAACGGAAAAACATTTAGCTAATTTTTGCTTCTGGCGTGCAAGAGTATAGAGAATTGGTTATTATATATGTTTAATACAATCACGTGCAAAAGGGTTTTTAAACACATTTTCTTAACGAGCCCGGAGGTATAAATTTATGCCTCGTTCTTAGAAGTCAATCGCCGACAATGGTCTAACAAACAACGGCGCAGCCCGCAATAAATTTCAAATCGGAATTCGGGCGTTTGGCAAATTTGCAAGTTTAATTCAAACGGTCAATTTTTGGGCATGAAAGGAAATGCCGGCACAAGTTGGTAGCCGATTCCGAGTATTATTGTTCGTGTCTCGGGATGTTTTTTACGCCGATTACGCGATCGAATCGCATCGTATGCAAATGGTGTGCAACTGGCGTAAAAGCTGTAATTTGTGAGTGTTTTGCGATCTGCCTGTTTGATTGACTGTTTAATCGCCCATAATCGCTTTAATATTATACACACATGATTTCTGGGTACCTGATCTAGTCTAGACAGACAAAATTTACACATTTTATTTGAAAATCAATTCAATTTTGAGCAGAAAATTGACTTGGATTAAATTAAAGCAATTTATAGTTCAACTATTTATTATTTACTGTTTTGCCTTGCCTCAACCCAGCATCAAACATTTTTCTTTACACGAGCAATTTATATTTGTAGCAGGAAATTCTTGTTCATTTGCATTAGCCCTCCAGCAAGCTGCCATAATTCCGTAAACATTGCTGATTTCATTCCACATGTTCAACTGTAATTTCAATCTCTCCAATCTAAGAAAAAATCTTAAACGTAAGCAACCTCATACACATTAAACTAAATCACCGCATCTAGTTTAGATCCAAATACGATTACGCAACGACAGCAACGTTTAATTACAGCACATAACGAACCTCATGTTGCTCAAACCGCAGGAGTCTTTCGTAATGTCGTATTGATCGCATCCGGAGGCTACAATTCCTACAATTGCGACAAAGTTAAAAATTCAACCAATCATAGCCAATAGATAGTAGATACGTTGGACATTAATAGTTATCCGAATTTACGCGTCATTTTAATGCGGAAAAAAAGCCGTGCATCCGAGGCGTTGTTTAATGTTTTACTGTTACTGTACTAGAATTTATCGACGCGCTCGTCGATGATCTTTGCTGGAGCGCATGATGTTCGTCTGGAAGTGGTCATAAAATGTACTGGACCTTCTTGCAATCGTGGAATATATTTGCAGACAAAACAATTGGAAAATAGTCGTTAAAACGTCCGTTAATATTGTTGATGTGCGAGTCTGCATCGTAAGCAGTTGCAGAAGGAAAAGGGGCTACTTTATTAGATTTTATTGGGCCAGTTTGTAGTAAACAGGAAAATAAAAACATGGATCTTTGAGAATTGTCAATTAATACTCACTTGCACATTAAGGGAGTTTATACTGTGCGAAAGTGAGGTTGATAGTGAATTCCCTACACACGGTATATTCAAATGTTTTTGCTCTACTTTTGACTTTTAGCTCTATGTCATCCGAATGGATGTGTTAGCGAGTGGCGCGTAGAGGAAATACTCTTCCTTAAATTTACACAGTTTTATTTTTGAGGGAGTAAAAGCAATTCATACTCGGCGCATTTTCAGACCTTTCTCCGCCTGTCGTTGCATAACAGAGTCATAAAAGTCGTTCTTCACTTCCAGGGCACTTCCTTTTCTACTTTATTAGTATCCACCCTTATTTGCATTGCGTTTTAGGACGACTTGCGCCCTTTTTGTTTTCCGGCATCAATCACATAGGAGGACAACCGAACAAATCCATTTTGATCATCATAAAACTAAATAAAATCAAGGATTCTAAGTCGTAGCAGTGAGTTGCAGTTGAGTGCGATAATCACAGACTAAGTGAAAGATTTTGACGGAAATAACGAAGAAAATAACCGCGCAGAAATGCGTAAACCAGAGAAAATGCGTACCAACACCTACGCGCTACGTGCATCTAGCGTCTAATGCGTTTAAAACGATCTCACACTGCTTTGGAAACATATAAAGTAACACAAACTAAAAATTGCTTTAAAATGAATACTAGTTATTTATAATTAACTCCAGAATGTTCTCAACATCTATTTCAAATTCACCTCTATTAGAAAGCCAGGGTTGTTGAGGGTTGTCTACAGTATTTTTATCAATTGACTTCAAAATTGTTAATTTAAATTCCCGTGAAATAAAATGTTGTTTCAGATGAACCATATTAATTTGTAAGTTTCTTTCAATACTTTTAAAGTATGGCACTATTTTAAAAGCGAAATTGTCAATATTAAACATATTTATATTCGTACTACCATATATCAATTTAATTAACATACAATTGAAACAAAAGCTCAATTGTTTTAGATTCATACGATGATGTTATTCATTAGCCTCCTCTGTCAATTGCTTTATTATTTTAATTTCAGCCTTAATTAATTCGATGCACTCGAATTAATTACTCTTCATCCGTAATTTCCATGCACTCGTTTAGATAATCAAAAAAGCGCTTATTGAAATCCGCCCAATCGCTGTATATTTACCGCATTCACGTCAAATGTGGGAACTTTT
The DNA here is from genome assembly GCA_027575565.1 of Diploeciton nevermanni. Lineage (NCBI taxonomy): Eukaryota > Metazoa > Arthropoda > Insecta > Coleoptera > Staphylinidae > Diploeciton > Diploeciton nevermanni. Next base: position 4,986,114 of record JAODIE010000001.1, read on the forward strand.
CTCTCGCCTAATACGCATAGGCCAATAGTTTATATAATAATTCTAATTAGGTCAAAATTGAAACAAAAGTCGAGTGCTTCAATTTGACGGCGTTAGCAGCTCTGTCTTTAATTGGAATTTGTAATTCTGTCTGAACTCTTCCGGAATTCTTCGAAGCTGAATATTTAACTTGTAGCTGGATGAAATTCTATACTTTGGATTTTATTACTTGTTTTTAATTTGGATTTCTATCAAGAGCATTAGATTTTTATTCTTAGCGTATATATATATAAATAGAAGAGAAACATATTTTAGCTTTGTTTTGAGATTGCCTATGTTTGAATATGTTATTTTAAACATCTCTAGTGTATGATAGATGGCGTTCTATTGTATTAGACATGGCTCTTAAAGTTGCAGATTATATCGGAAATTATGATTATACCATTAAATAAATTAATTTTTTTCTTCTTAAAAGAATAAATTTACGTCCAAACAACTATTTTTAATATTTCCAGAATCTATTCAAGTTCTTCTTAATTTATGAATACGACCATTTTGGCCTTTTAACATTTGCGCACGTGTATGACACCGTCACTCCAGCCAAGCAACAAAACCGAAAAAATGTAAATTCTTAATTACAACGTTTAATTAACATATAAAATCAATTATGTAGCGACGTCCGCGAATTCGTCATCTGCACGTTAAATAGTTTCGTGTCACTTCAATCGTACGCAATAAAATTATAATAAAACTTTGATCGCTCAAATGGTTATTAAATTTTAATGCAGTGTCTCTGTTGTTGTCTGCTCTTATTGAGTTCAAAGTTTTGCATAAAACGCGATATTTCATCAAATTTCAATAATTTATTTTTTAGTTTAGTTGTTTTAGTATAGTTGCTCGTTAACTGTTACGAGTTGAATGAATGAGGATGTTAAAAAGGCCAATTCCAAGATTTATTAACGACATTTCTATCACAATTAAATCATCACGACATAAAAATAAGTCGAATAAGCAGTGATCGCTTACGTACTACTTCTAGGCGTGCGACGAGCTGATAACTAATCCGTGCTGCTCAAATATTATTTGTTCATTAACATTTCTCAATCCTACACAAACTCATAAAACGACTGTATGTTTTTTTCTCGTTCGTGGCGTACAAATTCCTACTGTACAACGATACAAAGTTGTCTTGATTTTTAGTTGCTGGAACTCGACAACACATGTTTAATTTAATTAAATTTCTGAGCGCCTCTAATAATGTTAATGAGCAAGAGTAAAATTTAAAAGTTTACTGTCTACGGTAGCAAACTACAAGTAATATAGGCTTTAATCACCGAAAGCATTAATAATTGCATGAAAAATTCAGCAAGATGTTTTCATAAAAAGAACAATATTAATTGATTTCGAATTTATTCTCTTGATAAATCTTCCTGAGCTACATATAAAATCCTCTTTGAATTAAAGCTATGACGTGAAATAAAATGAAAAATATCAAACGGATGCATTAATGCACAGGAAACGAAAACGTCGTATTTAGAGCTAAATAATAATTCATGCGCATTGCACATTCTACTCAAGTGCGCGCACTGCTGTTCTCAACAGTTAATTGTAACCTAATTAACGTAATATTTACTGGCTCTTGTCGAATAATTCAAGTTTTCGTGCATAATTTCGCTGCAAACCGCAAAAAAAACGCGTGCAATGAACATCATATTATTATTTATTGGATGATTTTGTATATATTTGCGATTTATCAACTAATTTAACTACCTCATTAAAACGATACCGCCATCCTTGCATGAAAAAACATTTAATTAATATTTGTGTTTGTTTTTAGCTATAAATTGCTTAAATATTAAAAAATCTCGTGGTATGCATCAAAATCAATTGAATTAATGCACGATATTCATAATACTGCATGGTTTTGAGCGCAATAAAATGGCGATCGGGACGAGACAACAAAGTCGTCCCAAAATCCGAAATTCAAGGTGAGCCGGTGCGTCTGGCTGCCAAACAAAGTGCAACTCATACATTCCACCAGCCATACACACACCAGTTGTGCATTTCTGATTTTGTTATTCGTCGTTTTGAGTAGATCATCAAGAAATCGCCGAGCGCACTTCTTGCTAACTGGTGACAAACATTGAGCCATTCTATGATTAAACTCATGATTAAATACGCTTCAATACGCTCGACATGTTCAATTTTTTCGGGGCGGAAGAAAAAGCGTTGAATTGTAGGACGTGCGTTGCACGGGTCCTGATTAGGAGCTTAATGCAGTCATTGTGTATTTGTACACGATGTACACGTGACTTGAAGTGAGAATTTCAGAAATGCAATGTAAATATTTATACAAATCAGCAGTAATCCGGCGCCAGCTGACGAAACAATACTAACACTTTGAGCCAACAACAATTTGGAGATTGTTTAAATTGTGATATTTTTACGGTCTACAGTGTTGCTGTTGTTGTTAAGCGATATCAATGCAATCAGCGCTATTCGTCAGTTTCAATCGATTTTTGACCATTTTAAGAGCGGACGACGAAAGAAATCACTAAATATATGTCAATTAACTATGAATTGTTGAATGTAAAGCACACATAACACACACCTTGATCGGACAACGTTGTGGTCGCATGGTCTGCTTACCTTTGACGATATTAACGTCAAAGTTGGGGATTCCTGCAAGAAGAAAAACACCAAACACCGCATTGTAAAACAAGATCACTCAAGTCTCAAATCACTTCTAATATTTGTGCTATTCTACCTCAACCAACTACGGTGAATATGAACAACCCTCATTCTTACTTATGACCAGACACACTAGTAGCCCTCTAATTGCCATTTGGCAACATGGCCAGTTGGCGTTCGCGGCGACTTTAATTTATTTAGAAAAAAGACCTGCGTCTGACCAAATGACTCCGGAATGAACGCCGCATGAAGCCGAAAGTGCACCCAGGGCCCTATTAGGCGGCCCGCAACTGACCTTGACAATATACCATGCTTGATTCGGCAGCCAGAAAACGACCACGTCGAAATGGGCACTTTTTGCGGCCATCGAGCAATATGTTAGTGAGTCGATGGGCCAGGGCCAAATGGCTTGCAGCGCAGAGATGCAGCGCAACAACATCGTAATCTTCAGGCAATCCGAGCCGACCAACGGGCCATGAGTACAAATTATTTCTGGATCGTAAATATCATCTCAATTCAGAGAATATTGCAGCTGAAGAAAAAGCCAGCGCTTGCCGTGCTCTTATTTTGTCTGCAAGTTGCAAATTGTAAATCGCTGAAATCTTTTTACGTGCTACTCCCTCAAGTTTGTTGGGATTCTACATCCGGATCCGATTTCCTCACAAATTTTCGCACAGCACGCAGCAGATGTTTGATTTTCAGCGCACTGTGCATTTAGATCAAGTTCCCTAATGTTATATTGGGGACCAGTTAGACCACCATTTAAGTAGCACGTGTTCCTCAACGCACTAATTGTAGATTTAATTCACTTCTTAGAATGCTCTGTTGAGGCGGCACACTTTGTTTAAGATGCTTTAAGATGTTTAAGGTAACCATCTTCAGTACATACATTTTTGTTTTTTTTTCTGATGGAACACAACAGGCAACCCAGTATGCGTTCTGAGTAAAGTAATGGGTGAGATAGCTTTAGGTAGAAGTTAATGTGGGTAATTTACAACTAAAAATTGAGGTGCTTTGTTTAGAAATGACCTCCTTTTATATGCTTAGGCTTTGAGTCAATTTTGACCATTTATAAAATGCTTCCAAGCCATAAAAACAATTGATGGTGGCTTGTAAGTTGCCTACGTATATATTTATATTATTTTGGCATTTTTTATTCGGGGCTATGAATCTAAATTTTTCATTATTTGAAAACAACGTATACCTGATATTTTTGCATCCTATGACAGAGACTAGTTTCCGACAAATTTATTTATTCAGTTTGTTATTTTATCGCCTGGGCGCTTGAAAATGTTTGCAGCATTTTCAATGCCACTTGCTGACAATCTCGGCCTGAACACCACTGAAACTTTTAGCTTTTAACCGACCAGTCATTCCATTCACAGACCCATATCACCGAATATGCCACTTTTCAAATTGCGTTAACAGCCATTCCGGCACTTTCTTGCCAGACGTCAGGTACCGCCATGTTGCCTATATTTGCCTACGAGACTGTCTTTGCTTGCGAGAAATTCAATCATACAAGTGCACAAGGAGACAATATTATAATGGGGCAGATGCTGAAAAATCTGGCATTCAATAAGAGCTGCATAGTTTACAAAATGAGCTGCCAATATTAATTCACCTTCATTAGAGTTTTTCCATATTCTTTCCAATTGGATATTATTAAAGAAATAAGAAATTTCTAAAAGTATATTTGGTTTTATTTTCAGAAAAAACTAATTTAACAGTTACCATATACAGAGAATATATTAGGATGTTTAATATATTCCCAATATATAAGCCAATTGCATTCTTAAAAACCTCTTCAAAATCACTCCCAGTTAGAATTCCAGAAAAATCTCATGAAGTCACAAAACGTCGTGTTTTTGTGCGTGGACATTAAAATTTATTACTTATTATATTTGCCTCTTTATGGCTCTTTGAACCATTTAAGAAGATTCCGAAGAATATCAAAGGAACCGCAAGAACAACTTGTAACAACTTCCGACCTCAGAAAAATGAAGGAAAAAACCTCATTCGTTTGAAGTAATTTGAATTATAAACTATTTACTCTTTTTAAGTATGCAAAGCCCACCTTCGTATACACACTCACCACAATAAAATGCCATTCCTCGTATCTAACAAGTACCGCATTAAGATATTTACTAATTAGTCCCAATTGCTCGTTACATGCGCAAACCACAAAGTTGAATTTATCACCTCTCTAACGTCATGTCAGCCAACAATTACGTTGTTACATTATTTGTGCGTTTGTGATAATTAATACAATCTTATAATTGTATGATAAGCGCAGAAAAAAATGGTTTAATTAGTGCGACGTAAAGTACACGCGATATGAAAACTCTACACATGTAAACGATGGAACGGAAGTTTTTATTTCCATATTTAACTAGTCGTGATTGAGATAACTAGCCGGCGAATTACCCGTGTGATACACATTGATGTTGGTTAATTGCGCGGTGGCTCAACTTTGTTGCTTCGGCTTTGATTTTAATGGCTATTAATGTGAAGACATTTGTTGATCATGTCAGCACTTCTTCAACTTGAATCATTGCTGAAGTGGATAATTACGTTATTATTTATGTGTGTACATTGAGAGATGGGACTTTTATGAGTTAATAATTTATTTGTTGCAACAAAATGTGCGCATGGTGAGATAGCAGGAAATAACTTTTAATAAAATAAATACAATTAATATTGTGGTGAATGATTAAAATTTAATTTCTATTGCAGTTTCACTTTTATTAGCAATTTTTATAGTTCTCCATATGTTTTCTTTCAACTACTAATACAATTATTTAGTAATTCAAATTATAACATACAAGAATCAGATCTAACGATGTCGTATTGGACTTCATTCACCTTCTCAAAATAATTCATAATTTTGGTGATTCTTAAAATTGTAACAATTCCAAAGTTATAATCACGTCAAGTCGCAATTTTTTTTTCCGAAAATAATCTAGTTAGACAAAACAGAACCACATCAAATCAATGAATTCCTTTCTTTTATGCAATAAAACAAGTCTTTATTCTGGTCCGCACTCAATTTTAAACAATCCCAAATTCCATTTCACTCCCTTTTTAATTGTTTTACACCCCAAATAAATAAGTGAATCAGTCTCAAGCCATTATACTCGTTCTTTCTCTATCTCAACTCCTCCGACTCCTTCAACCCAGCGTCAACAAGAAGCATTTCCATTCGAAGTGCATTAAACGATTGCAACAAACTCGACCACTTCGTCAGTTTTTACATTGCGCTTAATGTGTAGCCGCGGCCGACGCGCCGGTATGTGCTAAAAGTCAGATTCACCGATCCGGGATTTTTCTTAGAAACGACCGACATTACCGCGGGCCCATGGGCCAGTTCTCTCGACCATCGCCGCTGCGGACAATAGGTCTGTATGGGATGCTCACCATGCAGACAACGACTTCGCACATTTATATGACATTAACGAATATTAACCTATAAAGAGCAGGTACCCAGCGCAATATTTATTCCGAGGAATTCATCCTGCTTTTTTCATATGAGAGGTTTTGGTTTGCAGAAGTAAAAACGTTATTTTTTAACACTATACATACGGTTATCTAAAATTAAATTGGTTCATTAGAAACATGAACAAAGTATGATGTAGAGAAACCTTAGTTAGTGAATAATACGAATGAATTCATCACAAAATAGTTTAAAGCTGTAATTAGTAGCCTGATATTGAGGTTGGCATTTAAACAATGAGTGATTATAACATTGAAATTAACACTGTAAATTTAGCACAGTTAGCTGCTGGCCAATGTGGACTGCAAGGCATGGCGTGATATTATTCAATAATTCCAAATTAGAAAAATCTATTAAAGAGCTCGCGACTGACGTTACAACATCGAAGACGGAAACTGACACTGCGCACTTTACCAATACATTAGTTTTTTAATTCTTAATTAGCTGGGTGTGTTTTCTATGTGTTCGTTTTTATCTTCTCTATAATATACAAATTGTTTTCAGCTCTTAAACGATTCAAGAACATCCAAAAGTAAAGAAATCACATAAATACCAAACAAAAGTATTCAACATTTTTCTAAAAAATTGATTCATTTATTAAACTTCTTCAGCTTCTATGACTGTTTGAGAGTAGCTGCAATTGTTTAAGAACATTTTGATCTTGGCAGAGTGTATAGTGATTGACTCCACTCTCAAATTTGATACAACATTAAACATAATGTCATATTCAATGCCCAAACTCGCTTTAACCGTTTACTAATGCGGATGGCCGCAGCATCTCGGCCAACATTGAATTAAAATAATAAGCAATAAATTGAAGCATACTCTAAATTTATTAGCGGCCGCTTCGTGGCTTGTTCGGTGTTTCAACAACCGTAACGGCAATATCCGGACACCGCTTATTTGAGCAGTTGAAGGTGATAATGTCAGAGTGTGTGCACTAACTGTACTTTCAGGATGTTTAATTGCGTCGCGATTGCTGCTAAATGTCATAGTGGATTTGTATTTTAATTTGAGGATGATTAAGGCAAGTTCAGAATATACATTGAGAAATCTTAAATAGAAAATTGTTTAAACACGTTTCAAGTTTAAGGTGGGTAGAGAAATTACTATAGTGAAAAGAATTGAGAACATTTTTATTGTGTATTGAGATATTTCGAGTTCTTAAATGAGGGATAGAAAGTTAGACAATTATTTATTAAAATTATTTTTGGCCGACCGCCATGAAAAGAATGGAAAGATTCGTCGTCGTCTACATCAGAAGAAAACTAGGCTTAAACCTTTAATTAACAGGATTAACAGTCCTACCAAAAAGTTTGTAGAGGAGAAGGAGAAAATATCTTTGTAGTAGATTTATTTAAGATGCAAATATTTTATTGTCGTACAATTCTTTTAAATAATTTACTTTCCTAATCTTCGTTACTTTACTTAAAATCTAATTTAAACAATTACTTTCAATTTGTCTGAAATTTGCTCTACTTGCAGCATTTCTGATTATTTTTTCTTTATTTACTTTCAACTTTCTTAAAGCATCACACGTCAATGATTAATAGTTTGAGCATAATTTACAATTAACTTATAAGCGAAAACTCAATCACAAATCATTGATTTTCTAATCTCAAGTACGCTTCGTACTCTTGGATTCTTACCCAACCAACGCCGTCGTGATTCAATATACAAAACATTTTTCACGATTACTCGCTGACTGCGGCTGCCACTTAATTCTCGGCGATCACTATCGCGATGGAAACGCAATATCGGCGGAGAGGGTAATGGCAGTCACGACTTTTCTTCCCGGACGCGCGCCGTGAGAAACAGTAAACAAAACGGAAGCGCCGAAAGTCGAACACGAGAATTATTGATGAATGGTGCTCACTGTGCTGATCTCTCAATACGCGAGCAACCAGATCGAATTATAGCAGTGACAGCAGGACAATAGTGCCTTGGTACGCAATAATGTTCAATTTCAATTCGGTTGATATTTCAGAAACGATGGTAAGTGTTGCGCGAAATTTATGGCAATGCGTCGCAATGAGCTTAGAAAAGCCGTTTTTATTTGCCACAATGATTATTTTCGCAACAGACAAACGTCATTATAAAATGTGTCAATTCCACGTACGTCAAACCGAATAATCGTATCGCATTTTGACGATAAACAATTTGCGCATAATGTGGGTGTGGAAAAGCCACCCTCGGTTATTTTATTGTGCGCTGTGCATACGCATGGTGGCTCTCCATACTTTAATCATCATATTCACGCATGACTTATCAACGTGTAGAATGCTTGAAATTCATTGAATCTCTAATTTCCCCATATCTCTCAAACAGTATGTTAAGGCGACGAAATAAAGCTCTCTACGCTTAAACATCGACGCTCTTTCTTAGCCACTTGCTGCATCTGATGCACTTGATGAGTACATCATGGCCGGGGAAACAGGGTGTGGATGACGTTTGAGAAATTGCACCACGCTTCAGAAGCCGCATTTCTGACCTGTCACACCGAAGGCATCGTTATTGTTCGAATGCTAGATAAATCTCGAAAAATGCTCGATCAGGATGTCGGCACGCTCAACAAGACTTCATCTCTTTCTAACATGCATTTTGCGTTCGCGTGTGAAATGCGTTTGCTAATGCAATGTAGACCTCCTGGGGCAGAGCACAAAAGAGACATGCACACAAAAAATTGTTTTCTTATCGTTAATTGACGCCAGTCGGTGAGAAGCCTGTTCGTATTGTTTGCGAAATAGAGTTGAAAATGTAGCGGATTTAGGGGTGGTTATTAAAAGTAGCGAAATAATTTCAGCAGATGTGTAGGTTCCAGGCCTCTTTTAGAAGCTTATTTGCATAAATTTGCTTAGCTTGAAATATCTCATGTGACTTATTAGGCATAGATAAATCTGTTTCACATTTTGCTAGCATGCACTAAGGGTGTAACTGCTTGCATTTTGTGAAAAATCGCCATAAAAGTATTTGTTATCCGCACACATGTTTTCCTACGCACAGGAAACAGGTACATGACTTACCCTATTAAACCGCCCTCTTTGCTTGCGACATCCCAGGGCAACTTTTTGAGCCAGCTTTTCATACCACACGTATGTAGTAAGGCTCTAGTAGGTAATAATGTTCGAGGAGTTGAACTCGAAAAACGGATCGAATGTCGACTTCACTCGAAAAGCAATAACTTCAGGCACACATGCGCGCAACCAGAGAAATATGTTGTTCTAGAGCTAGATACTCGTCGTTTAGAGTGTACCAAAGTGTGCGCAATGTACAGGACAACAAGCTAACGCAAGAAGTGCAAGAAGGAGGAAGGTATGTGTGCACGGATAGAGAAGAGAGAATCTGCCATGAAGGATGGACACGTAATTTATTGGCCAGAGTATCGAAGATATTGAATTTCTTTTTCGGTTTTTCTGTCTTGCATTGCATGTACAAATACTGAGAATGTGGCTGGAAAAAGCGGCAAAAAGTCATAAAAATAAGTGTCGCTTTATTTCTCAATTTTATGCTAATTTAGACTTATTTATAAAAACCACAGAAATATTACTAATATTGTTCTAAGTAAAATAATTATATAAACAATATTAAATATCAAATAGACAAAAGATTTTACTGATATGAACGACAATGATTAAAGAGACCTTCAATGTCTTACGTGTCAAAAAAATACCTCAGATTTAATGAATGTTTCTTTTTTGTATTGAGCTCAGCAATCATGAGTCGGTGAAAATTCTCACTGCCCATTTCTATCTCACCGCTTACTGCTAACTTCTAATTAATCCGTTAATTACGATCCTAGCATGACTCGTCTCTCGACATATCAATACTTCGATAGTGTCCCGATGTGCTTTGGCGTCGATGAGTTAATGTTTCTAATTGCTTCCAAAGAATGCCAGCGCAAATTGAACATAAGAACCACATCGAGCGCATGATAATTTGATAATCATAGATTTCACATGCGCGATGATGATTTGATACGCGCCGCGTTTCATTCAGATGGAGGCGCGTGTGAAGAAGAGTTTACTGACGTCGGACAATGTTAGCACTTTTAGCTATTAATACTTGTAATGAATTCACAAAGGCATTTGATGCGAGAGTATTGTTTTAAAAACGAATTAGTTATATTTATTACACTTTTGTGTGGCTTGTAGTAATTAATTAGAATTAGCGTTTATGCTAATTTGAGCTTTATTTTGTTGAGTTTTGGGATTAATTTTTAAATAATACGGTTTATTTGCAATTTAAGTATGTAGAAGATAGAGAATTATTATTTATAGTCGAGATGAAAGAAATCATTGAGTTATAAGTAGAACATGATTAAATCAAATTGCCCTACGTTTGCTAAAACATCTGTACTCTGCCGTGTAACAGTCGTTCAATGTCGTTCAATCCCTCTTCGCCAGTAACTCTCCAACACATACAGTATCAACATCTACACTTTAATTCAGCTCTATATTTCACAAAACTTTAAACTAATTACAATAATCATAGGCAATCCAGAGGAGATTTATGGAAAATATGAAGAACTACACCCAATCTACGTACATGTGTAATTTGAATGTAAATGAATGTTAACCCAAATCGTCGTAACGCAACTTTAAATAAACCCTGCACAGGCTAAACATTTAAATCATCCAACGGAGCGCTATAAAATTGTACGATTCATGTTCACATATGTTCCGATGCTCCAATGCGGACATCTCCAAACTGTGGTGCTTAGAGTTCTAATTATAACTGGTCTACAATACTTACTAATAATGCGCATGTCGCAATAAACATTTCAAAGCAACTCGGCAATCTTTTATAAAGCCTATGATTATTATTTTCTTATTAATGACACTTTCACATATTCGGTAAATATTTTTTGAGGTTTAGTGAAGAGCAGTTAATGAGGTGATGAGAATTGTAACAATAACTTGTTCAACATAGTTTAGCTTGCTGCATTGCCAATTGTGAACTTAATTTTTAATTCTTGTAATATAGAAATATTCAAATTAGAAGTATTTCTAAATCAAAAATAACTTAAATTAATGTTCATAATTGTATTTCGCATCATTTACTTCTGTAATACGCGTTGACGTTGCGATTGCGTGCGCTTATAAAATTTAATTCCCTTCTACGCTCCTGATTAATACTCTTTCATCGCTATTACTCGCAATTGCGTGCCAATGCCAAAAGTAATGCACATAACCACACTATAATTTTCCCCACCCTTTTTCTTGTTTCTACCCCAACAACTATGAAATAAGATTACAACTACATCACACGAGTAGTGAAACTTATTGATTATATATTCATAATCACGTTGAAGTTACTTGGATTGCACACGAACCTAATTAGATCACTCTTAACCTGAACAATCCGGGCGTTTGTTGCTCGATGATCGGCATGAAAGTTCATTAGCGAATCCAAGCGCGGGCTAATGAAATTTTCTCACAGTGCGCGAGCATAAAAGACAAGCAAACCGCGCCAAATGTATACTAATTCCAATCTACAAAGGTATTGCGTGAAAATACGCAATAGATATTCAATTTTGCGAACGCGCAGTGCGTCAATTCATTGAACTCGATAACCTAGTTAGTGAGGTACTATTCAAAGATATTATTTCTCTTCCTTCAAACGCTATGTCTAAGATAGTAAAAGTAATGATATCTACATTGATTCACTGAAAATTCAGTTAGTTTCGAAAGGATTGAGAGATTTAATTAACCGTCTTCCAACTTGATAAATAACTCTTATTTTTGAAAGAAAGAGAAGCTATTTGAAAAAGTTATTTGTAAAAGATTGTAATCCATCGGAAGGACACTAATCAAGTGGTAATCAAACGTTGACTGATGAATCTAATCAAAGTTGTTTTATGTCTTTAATTCTTTTCTGCTAGCCGTGCAGAATTTTGCTAATTGATCACTGTATAGATTATAAAGCTATAGATATTTACAATTATCTTGTTTTCTATTTTCCCAGATTCTATTTTTGTTTTTGTTTCTTACGGCTTTTACGTGATACAAAGTGCTAAGGTATGTTGTGAGGCAATGAGAGAATCAAACTAATCCAAGCAATAAATTCGAACGCAATAGAGTACAACCCATGTAAAGTTAAAGATTATTAACCTGTCATTACGCCATATTAGGAGCGCACAGCCAGCAACAACAAAGCACAGAGCAACAAACTCCCAAAAGAGGCACCAACTCTCAACAGACTACTAATACCAAGTTTACCGACTTGCATTAAGTGAATCTATAAAACTGGCATGACATGTTGCCCTCCTTGTTGGTGCATTTCATACACAATTGTGTCCAGGATTCGGCTAGTAAAAATATGCAGGCATGTCCTTTATGCTCTTCAATCCCATTCGTCGCGTTTTAATTTTATCTGCTTCAATAACAAGCAACGCGAGCGCACGAAGCTCTTAGAATGTTAAATCTGAAGTAATTTCTTAAGTTAATACAAGTTAAGTCAAGTCAGTTTCTTTGGGAGCCTTGCGGTGCATCGCTTGAATTGCCTCACGTGTCCGGCTGAGTATTAGATATGCGCTTCTATCTCTCTACTTTGAAATCGTCGACGCTTTCAATTGGAATCTTGCAGTCCGGTAGTGAGCACTCTCATCTCGGGCGAGGAAAGTAAGAGAATACATTACCGATTGGACAATGACGCAATGGATCTTATTTTATAACTTGTTGCAACATGAAACAGGCGCAGAAGAAAGATATTGTTAAAAGCTATTTGAATTGCACAAGTTGGTAGTTCAGATAGTTGACACTTTATAAAAGCGTTTTCGTGAAAGAAAGTAACGCAGAGGTAGAGAAGATGCCTTTTAGATGTTTCTGGCTGATTAGTCATCCCCTCCAGCCTTCCTTCTTATAAAAGAGCGCCGCGTTCTTTCTCAACGCAGTTACAACTCGATGCTCACGTTATGCATATCTCTAAACCTTGAAATTATTTCTTTTATTTGCTATATCGTATATAATAATTTTATGCATAATTTGATTCTTGACTAAGTTTAATAACCCTTTTATGTCTCTACCAAGCCTAACATGAAAACCCAAACAGTGTTAATATACAAATCCAAACAATTGGTGCGTACCACTTCAATTATTTTAAACTCACGCGCATTAATTAATGAGCTAATTATTATAGTTTACATGTACTCACATATAGTAGAATAACAATGTTTTCATAATAGATATCTGGGACTTTATAAATTACTTCTGCACTCTTGCTCAAGTTGAATTTTTTTACTTTCTTGTTTATTATATTATTGCCGTTTATTACCAAGTTTATTGACGCTAATTAAGCACTCAACAAGTCCAAGTATAAGTTGGAAAACTTATACATTTTTATATTAGTTAATAGTAGATAACGCATCTAATTATTAATAATTAAGATTTTGATGCAATTAGGACGGATGGACATTTATTACTTGATTAATAGTGTAAACATTCGCACATTTCATCATCATGCTCATCACATCAACGAGACAAGAGAGCTTTATAAAGCTCTGTCTCTCGCGCAGTCACCGCGACTTAATTAAACTAACACACCGGAAAATGACACAATAAATATTTATTCAACTCGCCGGAACGAAGTGCATTGCAACATTTACTTGAATAACTATTTCACTTATTTCAAACCTGCAAATATCACGCATAAAACTGACTTTTGTAGCGTAGTTTTACTATTTAACTGATGGCACTTACTTAATTCGTAGATCTTTTGAGAAGGAAGGCGGATCAGTAGGAAGTATATTAAACCGTATTTTCATTCAATAACCTGACATCTTGGATAAAATTTCCAATTAATCATCCACGAAAAGTTCTCGGCCGACTACTTAATCATATTAATACTTCGGCGTCTTCTTCGCACCACGCGCATTTTCTAAATAGTCATCTACTATTAAATGGCGGAGATACATATGTTACTTATTAATATACCAAGAAAAGAAAGTCACTCGCACTCAGAGAGACACAATATTAAATAAAAGAAACAAAAATGAAGAAACTGATTATATGCAAATCAACCTAGAATCACTTTAACCTCCCTTAATCTCAGCTTAATTTTACCACAACAATACAGAAATCAGAGAACAATTAAGAGCAATCTGATGAATAAACATTTACGACTTTCAAATAATATTCAACTGTTTGACTGCGTATATTCCACTTTTATTCCAATGTGTAATTATTTTCACGTCTTGTTTAATATGCATTATTCATCGCGCATGTGGCACATTTGCTGCATTTTCGTAATTTTCCGTTTTTAACTGCCAGCGCACACTTTATGCAAATCGTTCACAATTAATTACGCATACATTAAGTACCCTATGAATATTTGCTCCGAGTGTAATGCGTTTTGATATGATTTAATTTAATTGTTACTCTTAATTGTGTTTGAAACATTGTGCGTATTGGAAATACTTATGTTATAATAATTAATTTGTTTTTACTTCGTTTGCGCTAGTAGTACAATAGCTCTTATATATTTATATTGAAATATTTCAAACTTAACTTAATGTTTTCTTCTCATTTGATGCTTTCTAATCTCTTTCATCTTGAGGTCGGCTTGAAGCGAAAAAATCTTCAATAATTACACATTACCTAAATTTTTTGAGCAAAACCTCAAGTTAACTTGTAACATATTTTAATCTTGGTTTGCTAGCCAAACGCAATAATTTATTACAAGTTGCTGTCATGTTTGCAGCTTTTCTCTCCAATAAGAGTGTGGTCATTTATTTCAACTCTCGAACCACTTTGCGCAAAGCACAATGTGCACGGAATGAAAAAATCAAAAGTTTGCCTCTATTCAACTTGAACATCATGAACCTGAGCGAATGACGGATTTTTATACCTCTGTCGACGGGCGAGCACCATTAGCACAAAGTGCAACAGCACACGCAAACGACAAGGTACGGAGGTGGCAGAACAGAGATGGAGCGCATTAAATGTCGACGTGGGGACGAGGATGAAATACCGATAACTGAAGGAAAAAGGTAAATTTGGTAAAGATACGGCTGCGATGTGAATTAGAGGCGTATAAATCTTCGAGAAATGCGACGGCCGATGCATGGAAATATTAATGACAGGATAAAAAGATGCAGCTTATTGAAATGGACGTCAAGTGTTTCGTAGAGGTGCAGAGATTGCTGCACAATGGGAGAGTGATCGTGAGAATTGGAAGAATATTGATATTTGGGTGGAATTGTGCAATGTTATGTTGATTTGTTCTGTTTGTTTGTTGACTTGATAAGAATTTGATGGAAAAGCCGCTAGAGTGCATTGAGGTTGTTCTTAAAATGAAAATTTACAAAGTATTTTCGTATTGTTTGTTTGCTTTAAAGTCAAATTTATTTGTCTACAATCTAATATTAAACGATATTTCGTCAATTCCAATTAGATTTAGCATTTTGCTCGCATCTTGTGACTATCGCAAGGTATTTCTTGGTTGAAACAGAATAAAGAAGTAATAAGCAACCCGAACCGCTCAAATCAACCAAGGTGTACACGAAGCAGGTATAAAAATATATAAATACCTCATGCACATAAACGCGCGCACGTTTTGATTTTATTTGGCCCGGGTACTCTCGGTCCTTGTCGCTCCGTGCTGTGCACCAATGCATTTATAGCACCTCAAGAATTTGATTTCTTCCGAATGATTCCCTGGCCTTTCGGCGCACTTTATACCTATGTTAAAATATTTAACGTCTTTTATTTAATGCATTGCCGTGGCCGTCATTCCGGCGCTCGAAATAATGATTTTGATTCCGAGTAATTCGTAATGAAACGCATGCCAAGAGAAGCCTAAAACAAGAGACAAACAAGAATACAAGCCATACGCACCCATTACAGAGCAGAGATATAAATTGAAAGCAATCCAATTGGATTTATTAATACATTCTTATTACTACGCATATGGAGCTGCATGTAATGCAAGAAATAATTATTTCCAATTTACCAATATCCTCAGGGTATGATCTCAAAGGTTTTTAGAACAACAACCAAATGCGTTGTGTCAGTATCGCTTGAAATAGGCCCAGATTATCATAATAAATATCTCCGTGCCGTGCGGGCATCTCTGTCACTCAGGTGTGAGAGCAGGAGTGCACATTCGGTTCAGGTGAGCCAAAAAGGTGCATCGAGTGCGCGCAGCGAGCAAAAAGCAACCGGTCGGAGAGTTGGGTACGCCACGATGATCATCGTCAAATAAATATAATTCAGGTAAAAAAATCGTAAATGCATTCAATGCGTTTCGACATGTGTATGCGTCGAGAGGGTGATGCTGCAGCGAAAAGGTGCAGCGCAAACAACAGGCACACGAGGCACAAAAAACTATCAAAGTCAAGTCAATGTCACGGGGAAAAGAAAAAATTATTGCTGCCAACTCAAAAAATGGTAATATTTCTAGCTTCACGCATTTCTAAATATAGTAGAACTTTATGCATTAATTTACCATGTAGGTTTGATGCCTAGACTACCGCGAACAATCCATTTACACCTGTATTTAAGTCATGAAAGCAGCACATGTCGACTTGAATATATGTAAAAGTTTTCAAAGTAGGCTTAAGTCCAATTGGAATGCATAGATTTGTATTTCTCAGGTATGCACAAAAATGACTTTATGACTGTGGTGATTATGTCATACTGGGCAATGCGGTAAACTTACAAAAGTAACGCTCAGGATTTAAATACCGAAATTGCCGAAAACGACAGTTGGCATCAAGTTAGCATTAAGGGTGCATAGTGTGCACATGATGATTTAAGGTATTTGAAGGTAGCTGGAGGTATAAAGCAGGTACCCGAAAAACGTAACGCAATGACAAGTAAAAGCGGTTTATAGTGTATAAACTCTGACTTCCATTTCTATTTTGGGTTCTTACCTTCAACAAGGCTTCAACATTTGTTGATTGTGTCAGTTTACAGATTGTTTCTTGTTTTTCAGCAAAGTTCTACTTTAATTTAAATTAGTTTTGATATCTAACAAAATGACACAATCTCACATTTTGAACATATCTTGTTTATTAAATATTGCTCATTTCATAAACATTTTGCACATTTTGTATGCTAGTCGTGCAGTATGGGCTCGTAAATTGTACATTCTCTGCAGATTTTTTAATATTAAATTTTTCTATCGCACGCACAAGTAATGGCTGCCTGGGTGCAGCATTTGTGTGAATATTGATGCCAATATGTGCCCAAGATACGTGACCATTAGGAAAATCTTAAAACCTATTGGAATATTTTTAGAGACTTCTTCATAGACCAACCTTAAAAATTGAAGATATGCTATACTAGTATAAGTTTGAAAATATTTTCTAATGAAATGCGTTCTATGCTAGTCTGAGATGTATTTTTACCTTAGTTGTATTGTTAATATTTGGGAGGTAGCCCCCCTGCGTATCCTGGGCGGCTGCAGACAACCGTGTTGACATGGCCTCTTCTACGACATAGTGCACCGCGTCCTTGCCGTCCTCGTTGCGTACCAATCCTCTTTGGATCTCCTCACAGCATGCTGGATTTCAATCGTTCCTAATCCGGAAACTACCAAAAGTCCTAACGCACTTGCATGCGTTTTGAGGTTATGAACTCTATTTATTACTGGTGTACCTGATTTCTGTTAGGTTTCTCTGCTTAAACCGGAATATTATTGTTTTTTTAGTGCGAGTATTGGAGAGAAGATGATTTTCTGGAGTATTTCTGGATTTTCTGTTTGTATTTTCTGGATTAAATACAGTCTCGCAATGCAAAAGTAGGTTGCTGCAGGGGTAAGTGACCTACATTTGCCCCGAATGGATGTCAATGTGTGCGGACTGCCATATTGCGGATGTATTTTAAGGTCAACCCTCTTAACCACAAACCTTTGCTTCTTGGACGTTTCTCGCGCTTTCCTAAGTAATCACACCTTGTTCCTGGGCTTCTTTGTAATTTCTACAACAACCTTTCAACTGCACTTTTCTTCGAAATTATCCTCGATATTCACTTTCGACACTTTTCACGCTTTCCACACTGTCACTCCCCGTTCGATCACACACTCGCCCGGCTTGCCAGACCGCGGTACAATCTGCGCCCTACACAACGCCCTGGTCTTCAGATGGGTCCAATACACGCACGCACTGAATCCTCCTGCAGTACGCCTGCAGCTAATTGTGCACGCTGCAATTGTTTTTCGCGTTAGAAACGGCGAAAATCGGCGACATCATCGAAGCAGCGGCATGCAGGACGTCAATCGAAGCACCACCTGCATGATCGGCCTAGGTCGGCGGCGCTCGGTTTTTGGCGGGGGCAGACGTCAAGCCGGCCGCCGCCGGGGTGCGCGCCGGCTGCGGTAATAGAGCGCGAGCGTTTCTGTGTGCGTACTTTTATGGCTTACGTAAGCGGCGTCGGTTTTATCGATTGCGTCGTTGGTGGAGCAAAGAGGTGATACTTATGCCGTCAGAGGGGCGGAAGTAAGGAAGGTGATCACGTGACTTAAGTTGTTTTGTTACTAATAGGCTACAGTATATTAAGAAAGGATTATAAGAAGGGTGGCCGAATAAAAAAACATCAGAAATTTAAACTACCATAACGGTTGGTTAGACTGTGCTTAAATTTGCTGAAATGCCGTATAGTAAATCACAGTCTCACATTGGAAGGTCCCAAGATTACGTTGTATTCATGAAATCCAGTTGTGATTTATTTTCTTGAGATGATCATGAAAAACAGAATTTTCTGCATGCAGAAAACCACTTTAAATTATACATCACGCAGTCATAAATAATAGCAACCCTAAAAATGTCGGAAACACCAAGAAAATAATCAAACTTTACTTTGTCTTTCTCGTACTTGCCATTTTCATTTATCTTCTAAATGCTTTAAAATAATCAACAAATTAATTGTCTATTGCTCGTCCATACTTTTTTCTTAGCCCTGTTCTCCCTTTTGTAGTTTCCGTTTGAAAAACCTATTTTGATTCGTTGTTGTGTTTGTGCATGTTTTATTTCAATTTCCACCTACTCTCGTTCAAGTGGAAATCCTCCTGCGCCGCATGAGCAAACTAATAATTAACGACCCAATAACCAGATAAGGATTAGCAGCGATCCGCGACTACTTGAACCCGAAGACGCAGAAAGGCCTGGATCGATGCGGACACGGACGCTCGCGATGTCTAATAAATAAAATCCCTTATCGGATTAGGACTGATGAGTTGTTGGCAGCAAGCTATTCGGTTGCCAATGACCGGACGATTGGAAAATGGTATAGCAAGGTACACGTTAAGTCCCCAAGGGTTGCACGCGGCGATATTGTCGATTAGAAAGAAATAGGTAATGCTTAATGAAACTCTTTCTGGGCTTAGCCCAACCTCATTTGAGCTTTGTGCGGACAAGAATGGGGAAGAAATTGTCGCTGAACACGCAGTGATCACTCTAGTTTAAGAGGGGATTTATTTATCACATAACTTCAAGCAGTAAATGGTGCATTTTAGGCTTATTTTGTGTCTGACTTAGATATCTTCCTTGCGAGGTAAATTATTGACAATTATGAGGTCGTAAACTAAGTAAACGAAGCACTCGAGAGAACAATTTCTTGCACAGGATATTTTTTGTGCTTTTCTTGTTGTGGCAGAAATGTACTTCAAGAATGGTCAGAAATTGCTGCCGTCTGGCTGCCGGGCGCAGGAAGGATAAACAAGCTGGATGAAATTGATGGAATGAGGGCGAGTAAAACGTTATGAAAACGACAAAACAAAGAAAATCAAGGGGTAGATACACAGAGACTATTTTTAGGGTCAATAGGGAAATAAATACTATAATAAACAGAAATCTTTTGTTTTAGATTTTTTTTATTTCATACAGAACTAAACATATAGTATAGTCAAATATTGATAAAACAATTGCGCTAATGATAATGACTTCTTTTTCTTCTTTCCAACATTATCCTTCGGCAGTTCCTTCAGTAGTTTTTACACCCGTTTTCTTTGTACGATTTCTTTCTTCTGTGCGTGTACTGAGGCCTCGCGCCAGCTGCAATGACAGGCGTAATAGTGCAGGATTCAAATGCGAAGCTGGCGGTTTGCGGAGGGCGGCAAAAGCAATTTATTTACGGCGGCGGTAACATCGCGTACCAAGCACGCCGCTTGCCCGCGCCTCACATACACAAATGTTACCTTCTAATGTTGGGCACGACATATTCGGAAATTTCGCTTTCCATCCGCGTTCGGCGGCGGCGGTTGTTCGCAGCGTCTTCTTTTGGGGGACTTATTCTAATAGCAGACGTTGTGAACATGGCGGACCCAGTCATATCGGATTATCTCGTGCGTTATTAGATTACGAGCTTTTGCTTCAAAAACACATAAATTGTTTGAACTACATTAATATTATTTTCCAGCACAGGAGGGAAAACACAAAGTAGTTGTTTGCCGGATTTTGTCAACGATGTGGTGGTAGTTTTCGATTTTTATTGGAAGTAAACTAAACTTGGAGTTGAAGTGAAATTTCACCTTTTATATTGATTTTACTTTAGTACTTGAAGCATGAAGAGAGTAATTTGGTTAGAAGTGAATTAATTTCATTTGTCAAACGAAAAACTGCTATTTTAATGTTCTTTCCAATAATCTCTCTGCCATTCTTGCTTATTATGTATTTTGTACTCGATTGTTTGTTGCATTTTATTCCGTCCATTACGCCATTCTTCTGTTTGCTATATTTATTGCCCGGTGGAAGAAAGGGAAAACGCGTTAAAGGGAGCGGCAATAAAAAGCATAAGTATCGCCGCAAACGCGTTGCGCATTCCCTGTCACGGAATAGACAGACCTTTAACGGTGTTCTAAGATGTATATAAACGGGGTAAAAAACATCATTCCGATATGACTTTTTACGCGCTCGTAAACTATAAAAATCTCATCTTACGCGGGTGCTACTCCTTAATCAATACTTTTCTTAGTGGCGGCAATTTCGTGCACTTTTTGTCGTACGCCTAGCAAGCGCGCGCCCTTTATAGTATCCAGAAAGTAGATAGGTGTGACTAGAAAGAGAAAAGCTCACTAATTCATCATTAGATAAAGACAAAGAATAGTTTTTGATAGAAATATTGAAATTTTATAAGGGGTTACTCATCCACCGTTAATTTTTCACGGTTAATTTTTAATAAGTAATATATTCAGTAGTCAGCTACAAAAACACAACCTAGCAATCAGAATGATTTTCTTATAAAAGCCCCCCGTCCAAATAAGTACAATCATAAATCTCCGGGTAGTTTGCTAACATCTTGCAACACCACGCTGTAAAATTGAGCAGCAGCATGTATTCCTCGCTCAATAAAAGTGATAAACCAACAACAAATACACGCTGCTGCTATACTGCTGTGCCTCAGTAATATCAATGAATAGTTGGACAGAGTGCTTGATGCTCTAAAGGAAAGAAAGGATGGAAAATGTGAGACAGGAAATAAACATTACAACTGGACATAAATAATAAATGTCATTATATTTACACTAATTAGAAGTAACCCGAAAAAGTTTATATCTCGTTGGATGTGAATAAAAGCGTCGTAAAAGTGAGACGCCACTGGGAGACGCACATCAGGACAGTAAATAAAAAATTAATCTAAGATTGCACTGGAGAATAAGTACAATGGTACAGGGATTAATTAAAATTTTGAAAGAATTATGTTTTCGTAGTTATTTTTCGAAAATTGGGATTTTAAAACAAGCTTCTTTGACTCTTAAAGTGTTTTTCATTTCTTACAGTGACAATTAAGAGATTTATATGATTCTTCTGAAGTAACTTGAGTATTATTACATTCATTTGTGTTTATCTTGTTATTTTAAAAGGTACAGTTTATGCCCCACAATTGAGGTAATTGCTTGAAGGGTGCGAAAAGTTTGCATGAATGTTAATTGTTGTGATTTGTACAAAACGCTCCGACTTTTCATTCCGCTTTTGATTTGCATTTGAGCATACTTTTCGCCTCGCCCGCTTTTGTTGCGTTTACCTCCGCGGTTAAATGTATTTCTCAGGCGTTAGCGCCCCACGGCGCACGCCGCCCCCATCTCTCTCTCTCTCTCTGGCATTTTCACGCCGCTTTCATCCGCAAACAAAGATTGGAATGCCGTTTGTCGACTAACTTTGAACCCTTTCAAAGCAGAAATAAACAGCGTAAAGCCGTCGTACTGAGTGGATAAATGGTGGAAATTGGGAAAAGTGCAGTTGATGCAGTTGGATCAGAAGAAAATTATTTTCAACTTGTAGATGAATATCAGCATGCGCGTGACGCAATGCAAACTGATTCACTTGCGATGAGCACTCTTTGGAGTGTCGGAGAAAAGTTGACACCGTTTTCTATAATTAATACACTCTGCATCGGAAGAATAAATAGACAGCGTGCGCACTATAAATAAATGCTCATGCTGTAGTCATAAACAACATGCACAGCATGTGCAAAGAATGGTGCAGGATTGACCGAGATTGGGAAGTATGCAATTGGGATGACATTTGAGTCAACTTTCACAAAAATAGACGAAACAAGCATGAAAATTCGGTATTGCGATGATATTTAAGAAAGTTGTCTCTAATTTCTTTTCTATACTGCCATCTATATCATATCTATATATGCAGGTGTTCATGCCAAGCTCAGATCTAAAATGGGGGAATGGATCGAAGAACGAATAGTGCACCCACGTCCGAGTGTGCGAATTACGCCGAGGGGGAAAAGACGTCCAAAGACGCGATACACTAGTGCTCGCGCGCCGCCGCCGCCGCCGCCGCCACGTCCATCTTGCAGCGAGTGCGACTGCGACCGCCGGCGGGACCCGCGCGCCGCACCGAACAATTGCAATTGTTATTCGCTGTCAGCCGGTCCGGTTAGGCGCACGCCGCCAGTGCCGAAGAGATCGGGTCAGTCGTGCGCTCGCCGTGCCTCGCAAGAAGACGCGGCCGCTGCTCGGGCCACCACAGCGCGCGCACTACTATCCGACACCTAGCCGAAAGTAGGGAGTTCGCACTCGGGTACATCTCCCGCGCGGTACAAAATCGCATTTCGCTGCTGCGGGGGCACGCTTAGTCGTTGTCGGGACGGGCGCCGAGCGGAACAGGTGCACGCGCGCGTTTTCCACGTTGCGGGAAAACTCACAGAGCAAGTGAACACCGCGTGCTGCGCGTGTTTTTCCTTCAACGTGCATGGGACATGTGCTTGGGGGACGGGAGTGCAAAGTGCTGTGCAAAAGGATTAAGTAATAAGTTTCTGTGATTTGTGTGTTACGATAACCTCCGAAATGGTGACTTTCTAAGTGGTGCGCATTAAAATCAAGCGAATCACAGTGCGACAGAAACTAGTTTTATTTTTCCAAGTCCAACCAAAGCAAGCAAAATTATTAAGTAAGTATGATATTTTCCAAAGAAGACAAAACAAATTTCGATATTAGATCAACTAAATTGCATTACATCGTATTGATTTTGCAATTATTGGGAACCAATCAGGAATAGACTTTTTTCTTTGCACACCGCACGCACACAGGGCAACAGCAGCGTGCACAAACATTGCCGCCGCCACAGCCGCCGTCTGCGAGTTATGTCCTCGTGCACACACGCACGCACCCGGCGCAATTCGGGGCAATCTCCTTACAATACTATCGAATATCCTTCGACGACGTCTCCGCGCAGGATATCAAGCGTGGGGCCGGCACTTGTGCTTTCATTTCCCAATTGTTGTGCGCTTTTCCTTCTCTTGCTCGCGAGCGCGACGCGAGTGCATTGCGCGCGTGGTTTTTCACTATTTTTGCGCATATCCCTCCAATTTCTGGCCATTGCGCCATTGTCCGGCCGCTAATTTTTCGGCGGCGCGCGGTGGCGGGAGAACATCGTTTCGGGGACGGCGGCGGCAAGCGTAGAGTACGAATGGCCGTGCGATTATTGATTTTATGCATAATATTGCTTCCTTATGTACGTACACCAACCACTACTGGGTACGCCATGCCGCGCAATTCACGCGTGGAATGCAACCAAACATACACGAAGGGCGCAAAAATTACAACGACGAGCCTGCAGAAAATTCATATTAATTGCCTCACGTGGATGTATTACGCAAGTGCGTATTCTGTTTTAATATCAGTTTCAATCGCAAACGTTTCAATTTCGCTAAAGGTTAAACATTCATACATAATTTATATTTTCGCGTTTTGGCAACATTCAATCGACTATTGCCGTGTGTCGCCTGACAATCTAATTATCTAGGTACACTTGACTCGAATCACAGCAAAGAGCACTCGGTTTGAATGTTTTCGTGTGAATTCTATGTGTTTCGCATATTTATCGATTTGGCATTGATTATAAATGGGCGGCGAGATTTCTATTACGTCTTGCCGATATCCTTGTTGCTTTCGAGGCACGAATTGTTTGCAATAAATTGGCGCTGGACACATGGTCACCAGCATAATTTAAGCATTTAATTATTAATTCATGTGCATGCGCAATTGTCGCGTAATAAAAACCTAGGAATTAATGGGAATGTTTGGGGCTTGTAACAATAATTATAGTGTGCTTAATATATCAAGTTACTTTTTACGGTCTCTCGACTTGATGAATGTCTGCATCGTGCAATCGTGGTTTGAAACTCGTAATCTAATTCATTAAATGTCGTCCAAGTTTGACCATGAAATATTTGGTAATCAAGCTGGCTTGATATAAATAGACAATGAGTAATTGTCGTATTGCTTCGTGAAATTAATTGTTAATAACACACCAAACCAGAATTCATTCTCCGCCAGGAATATTATCGATGTGCCTTTTCTGATTGCGCCTTCAATTGTCTCCAGATTGGCGAACGACGTGACGTCCATCGAGACGGCGACGTCTGCACCGATCACTTCGCTGCTGTCATCACCAGATAGTTGCGACCACGGCCCCATCATTGGTGTAGAGATTGCACCCTCGTTGTGCCCAATGGGGGGCGACACCTCCCCAGAGCAGCAGTACTCGCTGCGATGGAACGACTTCCACTCGTCCATCCTCTCCTCGTTCCGCCACCTACGCGACGAGGAGGACTTCGTCGACGTGACGCTCGCGTGCGACGGTTGTTCCTTCACCGCGCACAAAGTCGTTCTGTCCGCGTGCAGCCCATACTTCCGCCGCTTGCTGAAGGCCAACCCGTGCCAACATCCCATCGTCATACTGCGGGACGTCCAGCACAAGGACATGGAGAGTTTACTCAGGTGAGCAATGCGAATTGGGCAATCAATCATTTTTCCAATTACAAACTAATTTGGTATGTGAACCATGTGGTTTGGATACAATCATGCAGGGCATAGGTGCAGGTGCAACTCTTGCTCAACAACTTTTGTTTTTATTTTGGGTTGAGTTTCAAGGCGCCATAATTAATACAGTTTTGGCACGAACAGTATTAACATTAAAAACAACCATTCTTCAATACCAAGTATTACCATTACTCATGCTCATTACTTGTTTGGTGTTCATTGAACGTCTGGGTTTTGCTGTCTGGCCACTTGAAATTCAACTTGTACAAATTATTGTGATTCATCACACCTTAAACAACCTAGAAAATTCGATTTATCAAAAAATTATGTCCACAATTAATGGCAACACGCAATTTACCTTTTGTTTGCAATAGATTTATGTATAATGGGGAAGTACACATTGGTCAGGAGCAATTAACAGACTTTTTAAAAACTGCACAAATGCTCCAAGTGCGTGGATTGGCAGATGTGGGAACTGGCGGCACCCCAGCACAAAAACTTACAGCAACCGAACAGAAAATATCAGCCGTAAGTCATCTATCTATCTCCACGCAGAGCTAAATCCATCGCTAAATCCAGGCAGGATTAAATCAAATTTTTTTGTGTGCAGAACACAACAACATCTCTGCCGTGGGGAAGTGATCGGGACCTTATTCGGGAACGCGAAACTACGGGACTATCGCCACCTCCCGCTAAAAGATCGCGAGGCACCGACCGAGACCACAGCAGGTCATATTCGTCAGAACGACCACGCAGTTTATCAAGACAACGGACTGGAAATGGGCACGATGAGGACATTCAGGAGTCACTTCTGGGGCAGGCATTGGAAGGAGGACCAACGTTGCACACGTCCAATGTAAGCGGAGGTTTTAAACTAAAATGACATTTAGTTAATGATTGTTTTTATTATCAATTTCTCTAGGATCGCAACAAAGGCAACTCGGATTCTTCGCTGCAGGCGCAATCGACGGGCGAGGATAGCAATAGCAGCGACACGGCGATGAGCGACCACGAGCGAGATGAGCGCGACGAACGGGACGAACGCGTCACCCCAAAGACTGAACCCTCCGACTATCGCGACATGATGGACGAACATAATCCTTACGGCACCAACGGGGGACTTATGGATCAGCGGACGCCGACGTTTCCCGGCGCCTTGTTAGGCCTGCAAGGCAAGTAATCTTCGTCTCTCATTACGCCATGATTAATAACGCGGCGCGATAATTCTCGCTTGCAATGCGACTATAAATTATACGTATTTTTAGTAGGACTTCCTGGATTGTTGCCTGGACCCTCCGGGATGCACCACAGTCCGGATAGTTTTGGTGAGTGGATTCTTTATTCTATTAATCATGTCGTGAATCTATCAGATACGCAGATCGTTTCTTCGGAGCGATGAATTGGGCTGTCCATTGAGGACTTGTAAGTTTTTCTGGGATTTTGAAAGTATATACGTGTCAATTTAAATGACACTTTTACTGGATGACGGTCTCCATCTCTATATTACTTTTTCTCTTTGGTGCTTTTCTAGCTGAGGTTAGGTTAGATTTAGGGCTAGTTGATATTCACCACCGCGACATAATAATGCAGTGCGTTAGGCAACTCGGACCCATCATGTTGACATTTATCTTACTGACAAGTAATCGATGATTTGAAAACATCAGCCTTAAATGTTCATATTCAAATATTCAATATGGAATATTCAAATATGGAAGTGATTTATTCACTAGACGTAGGCGCGGCCGCAGCCGAAGGGTGCGAAGGTGTCTGTTTTGGATGCCGTTCAAATCCGAGGGCACGAGGGATGAAATTTACAAATATTTAACATAATTCGACGACAAAGGTGGCAATGCAACGCGGCAATGGCTGCGAATGTAGCAGTAACGAGTCCCTCGTCACCCAGCCGTCAGCCGCCAGCCGCTGTCGACGCGCAACCATTGCCCTTTCTTTGGTGCGAATCGTAATTAACTGAATATAATATTCCAATACCTACGCTGAATTACAGAAACAGCACAATGCCGTATTTCATTTTACGATCTATCATTGTCCAACACTTGCCAACAATGGTGTTTTCATGCAATCTCGAGAGTGAGGATGGATCTGATCCGGTCCCGGACTTTCTTGGCGTTGCCGCAATTGATCGGAATACCGCGTGTTTTGCTCTCTTTCTCGTGCAGAAAGTAAAAGCTATTTACTTAGGGCGTGCATGTACTCTGTTACGCAACTGCTGGAAAGTGCTCTCTCTGCGTGGACCAACTGCACACGTGTGCGAGTGAAATCGGTTGACGGAGGCGGCGTAAAGCGCAGGGGAAAACTTGCGCATGTAGTTGTAGTAGTTTGTGGAGCGACGGTAAGCATGCATTGCGAGCAACATCGGCCAGCTATTGATTTATGCCCGCTGACCGTCAGGGTGGGCGTAGAATAGATGGACGGTTTCTTACGCCCCAATGCCGCAAAGAGTACGAATATTTAGTACATACTTAGAGTCACAGTCTGGGATGGTTTAGGGGTGACGGATACCTTTTTTGCGCTTGAGGAGTTAATTTTTTACTATTGATCTAGAATTGTTTTCTAGTTAAAAGTGAATTTTCTGATGACATGCCAGCAATGTCAATAAAAGTAGGGGAGCACATCCAGATGTCCATTTTCCGCACGAGAATTGAGAGCAAAAAGAGATTGAGAAGCGAAAGACATTCCAAGCGAAACAATGCGAAAAACTTGGCGAAAACATCCGAATTGCATAATCCAGCTCTATCCACATCCCTCTTGGTTGCCGCTTCCTATATAAGTCAATAATGCTTGACTCTTAATTCTAAGAACAAAAAAACCATCGTTCTTGTTGTGGGAGAAGAAATATGTTTTGAACGTTTGTCAGTTGAAGATTTGCGTGTTTTGCATGTTTGTGAGAATGTCAAATCTAATGGTCACTATAGCGGAGCAAAATGGCATTCCAGATGCCAGCTGCAGCGGTGCGTCTGCAGGCATCGCAGCAACCGCCTCTTCGACAGTGGCCGCCGCCAGCACGTCGCCGCCGCCGCCGCCGCCGCATGGAGTACCGTGCGTCAAATACGAGTGCCCGCTGTGCGACCTCGTTCTGCCATCTTTGAACGCGGTGCGAGCGCACATGGACGCGCACTATCCGCGCGACAGCCTAGCGTGTCCCATACGGGACTGCGCGAAAAGTTTCTTGCACCCCAATTCGGTACGCAATCACATGCGCGCCAAGCACGCCATGCAGTGGCGGGCGATGAAACAACTCAAATGGACGGAGGGCCGGGCGGCGGCGGCGGCGTACGCGGAGAATGCGTAAAACGCGCTCGTTTTTATAGTTGCGAAGCGCATTGTCAGCAAATGTGAATGCGAATGTTGCAGCCGCCCCCCGGGGAGCGATATGGCCACATCAACAATGCCCCCCCACGCACAATACACGCATGAAATACACAGCGATAGTGTTATAGCGGTGGATTTCTTCGACGTTGCGGTAAAAACCGGAAAATGGCAACTTTGAAAAATAAACTAATACGATTCTCGTACAGAAACAAATCAAAATTTGTCTTTATGAGAAACCGAAAAACAAGAAGCACTAGTCAAATTAGAGCACATAAAATCATTATAAATATTAAAGCGGTGCGGAAAGCGAGGCAACAAGCAAATCACGCTTATTACTCCGAACGCGAATGCACGGCGTTTCGCGTCTGAGGGTTTAGGGTCTTAAGGAAGGGTGGATTGTGTTTCGCATCATATCGGAATGATATGGGAGTCGCACCGAAAATAGCCGCGCACAATCGATAATTGTAGAGTGAAGCCATAAAGGGGAATGCAAATAAACGCTTCAATTACGATTTCGTCTCAAACATGTCAACAATTTTGGAAACCTGAGTGTATTATAAAATTATCAAAACACTTCTCTCACATTAAGAGAGAGTATTTCGAAACTTGTACACTAAATCAATTAATTCGATGTAAGATTAGATTAAATTCAAAGTATATAGTTTTTATATTGCTGTCGATAGTTGTTCTTAGCAATAAATACATTGCAAACAAGTTGTTGCAAGTTGACTTGTGCTGCAAAAAAGTTTCCAGCTGCGCATTTAAGTTTTGGCCGTGGCCATTGTCCATTCGGCTCTATTGATTTTATCTATTTGTATGTTACAGTATCAAGACGCTCCTTGGATCATGGGCTGCGTGTGCGGGCGACGGATCCGCGTCCGTGTCCGAAGTGCGGGAAAATCTATCGCTCGGCGCACACCCTTCGCACGCACTTGGAAGATAAGCACACGATATGTCCGGGCTATCGCTGTGTCCTTTGTGGCACGGTGGCTAAATCGCGCAACTCTCTGCATTCACACATGTCGCGTCAACATCGTGGCATTAGCACGAAGGACCTTCCTGTTTTACCTATGCCGGCGCCATTTGATCCCGATTTAGCAAGCAGGTAACTAGCATCAGCCACCATCAACGTTCCTTTTCGGGCGAAGACCAACATGTTACCTATTCATGAATTAATTTTAGATTATTGGCAAAAGCTGGAGTTAAAATTTCACCCGCTGAACTTCGTGCCCGCGCATCACCCACCGGTCCTCGACGTTCTGACGTTAAACTAGACGCCAAAACAATGTACGCCAATTCCGAAGCTGGTAGCTCGATATGCGGTGACAACGACCCTGAAGATCTCACCACCTCCGCGCCATCTCACCACAATCGGTATGGTTTTGATATGGCCATGTCTCCACCTTTGATCCACTCTAACCACTCCAAACACAAGATGTATTCGGGTCAAGCTATAGCCGCGAAAAGCATCGACTCTTTAGCCCACAATCTATCCAAAGAACCTTACCCCGCACCATTGGCACCTCCCGTCTCAGGAAACAACACGACAGGCTCTGCTATCTTGGACACCTACCTGCAATTCATCACCGAGAATAGCAGTATGATGGGCATGATGTCTGAACAGGCAGCCGCTGCCGTCCACGCTGCAAAGCTAGCGCAGCTAAATGCAATGGGTCTGGACAAAGCTTCGCAGCAGCACTTTCTCGAGAAAATGCAGCAACAAATTGGTGCCGCTAGTGATTACATGATGAAGCGACAGCAGGAAGACATTCGAAGAGGAGAAGGCGATGTTATACACGATGAGAATAAAAATGATAGGGAGCTGAATCGGGAGAAGGTAATGGATAGGGAACCGCGCGACTTACGTGATCAGCGAGATCGCGAGCGTGATCATGACGATGCGGACTCATCCGGTGGCGAGGATGAGTATAGCGAAGAGGAGGCAGAACCGGAAGCGGTCAAAGTCGGGGAGTAGAGTAGAGGACGCGTTGGTAGTTGACTAAGCGTAAGTGTTATGATCTTAGCGTAAGAGCAAACAGTTTAACTTGCCATTTATATAAGGATAGTGTAACCAATACTCATTTAATTCCATCCAACTACCTCTTTACAGACTCTATACAAAGCGAATATATTTACACGGTGCGGTCAAGCCGCGCGATCCAACGATGCCGTCGCGACTTTGTTAATTTTAATTCCATCCGTCTACCTCAAGAGAACAGATATAATAATATGATTCTAATATGATACATGATATGAATGCAAACAATAAGGGTTCTGATAGTATACGGTATTTATATATTGATATGGAAACAGTTTAATACAGTTGACAGGTTCTATGGTTTTGCCATGCAAACAAGCTAGAGAGTTATTAAATAACTTGATGATAATAATAATTAATATAGCAAGCATTAGATAACAAGCGACTGACGAAAACAATTGACATCAGTAGGGGAATTTAAACTGCCTAATATGTTGAACTCGGCTGAGTTGCACATTCCAGTGATTTGTTTGTTTCTCGATACGGGTTTATTAATCGAATTCAGGTATTCAACTAGTACAAACAACAATTGTTACAGAGTAATAGATATTTTTCTACATAGGCATGTACAGTAAACCAAATCATCATTTGCAACCAACAAAGCTTCCGGTCAGACAAACGCATCTGTTTGTTGCAATGCTTCCACAGACAAATATTAAGTAAGCAATCTAGTTGTTAAGTGAACCAACAAATAAGAGAACAATCAAGGAAGCTATATCAGTTTATCTCAGGTATTTATTACTTAACTCTTTCAGTACAAACGTGATGCATTTCTGTTTATACATATCCGTGATACAAGTTCAGGTATAGTGTTCTTCCATGACATGCTTCCAAGTTAATTTCCATTGTCTTCTCTCACATTGAATTCACTTTGAGCAATTCTCATGCTTCCTAAGCAAAAAGCAATTCAAAGACATCTTAGTTTCTTGCTTGTAGTCTTCGATGTCTTCTGCTGCTGAATGACCTAAGTATATGTTTGGGCTAATAGCAAATTTCATAACGTGATTAGTCATTGTTAAGTAATGAATAATGGGGAGAATTTTTCAGCAATACAGACACACTTTGGATAAACCTCCGAGCGATACGATTGTTCACACACACCCACAGTATACCAATTTACAAAATATTTTAGAGGACATTGAAACAGAGTAGATGAAGGATAGTAATAAAATGTAAGCAAGCAAAACATAAAATATATATTTAGAGGCGCACCGATTTTACACTACAAACTAGAACTGGTTACAAAAAGATATTAAAAGAATATAACGAGTATACTGAATTACAAATGGTATACTACTCTACATCGCTTTAAAAGTAGATTAGCAGTCCGTACTTAGTGAAATGCTAAACCAAGAAACGAGCAAACAAGTACTATAATAAATAAATAAATAAATAGCAGAGATGGCTTCATGTTGAAGTCGCGTTTAGATTTAATTAGATTTTTCGACATTTTTGTACATAGAAAACGTTGTTGTCATTTGCGCTTGTTTCTTATGTACATAGGATTAACAGCAGGCCAAACTTTTTGTCTACCTCGTTGCAACTAGTAAGCATTTAAAACAATCAGATCTCGACTTTGTTGCATTTTTTGTTGGAAACAGAAACCGGTATTAGATTAACGTTTGTACTTAATTGCTACTCACAATTTTTAACACTTAGCCGTAATATATTTGTAAATAGTTGTTTCATTTTAGTCGTAATTTAAGTTTACGTAGCACTATGTTGTTTAGTTATATAAAAAGCGGTTTCGTAGCCGCATTGAGCTTAAACATTACCTCAACACACATTGAGATATTCGAATTCATATTGTCGGTGCCATATTACTGATATGACAAGATTGTTTGTACGTTTCGCACACGTTGCTTGGGCTGAAGTTATTTAATACGTGACAAAATAATGAGTATTTTGTATGAGATAACCGGACTAATGGTTCCTAATTTAACAAAGTACGGTTCCTCAACAATATGTTTGGCATTGCCTTGTAATGCTGATGAGTGGACGGCAGCGCTCTGTATATAAGAAAATTGCTTTGGAAGTGTGCACGCGGTGGTTGATTAGCTGAATAGAGCCGACTAATACAGAAAAGATATATTTGTAGATTTATATACTGCAATCAGAAACTCAGCAGCTGAGAGATTATATTCTATATTATTGTTGAGGGACTGGGTGCCTTCTGAAAATAAATTCGATTGAATAAGAAAACGATCGGAATCGACTTCACGGAGTGACAAATGTTGCGTGGCTTTTAGTGCACTATGCAGACAGCGCTAAAATTCACACACTCATTTTATTTAATCGACATTATATTAATCTTAAAAATGAAATTGATGCAATACTAAATATTGTGACATTACATTTTCGAAGTCGAAAAAACGAAGAGTTCCTAACAACCTCTCACTACCCTTTTAGGAGAGTAAAGTAAAAAAATATTGCGAAATACGTGTAACTATAAAACTTTTTTAATAGATGTAGCGACGCCAGAAAAGCCAACAAATTGGTTTCAATAATATAGCAATTGTGGAGCGTAAGGCAACCATAGTAATACAGAGGTGAGAGGAACCATTATAAGAAGAATGCAAGGGGTGCAAGTAACACAAATATTAGTGTAATGTGTATAAAAACAGACTAGATATTTGACCCGCAAACATTTGGTTATAGAAACGTAGCAAACGTCCGACTTCGGAATGGCGTTTGTCTTGTTGCATTAAGGTGTTACATTGGGAAATTTGTACTTAACTTAAGCTATTCTTTACAGTTACTGATCATTTGTTTGTACTATATAACTTTCGCACATTTGTAAATGTATTTAGTTTAAATAGCGATTAGTAAGTTTATGTTCCTAATTATGTGTTGAGAATGTGTTAATTAGGATGTCTCTTTGTTCAAAATTATATATCCGACAGCGGATTGGGTTTAGCAAGTTACACACTTGCATATATGAAAATTATTGCCTGATTATTGTAATGTTTAAGTTAAAACAATGTTAGTGGTAGGTGCAATAAGAAGAAAACCGTTATTAATAAGTATGTTAAATGAACAAAAATGAATGAAGAACAAATAAAACTACCTTTTTGCCATATATAATATGCGTGCGAATGCTACAAGTTTTAAAAAGTAGCGAAAATGCATTTAATTACGTTAAATTTGAAATATAAATTTGAACTTGCTGTAGCCAAGGTTGCCTACGATAACACCTTGGAATTGAATTAATTTCAAAGCAAACTTATTTAAATCCGTTTTAAATCACATTTCTCATTGCAAAACGCTACCATATAAAATAGTTACCAAGTGTAATAAATATGATTTACAGTTTCTAAATCATTTTGCGCATACAGATGTGACATTTATGAAATATTCTATTATGCTAATCGTTGACTTTCATAGGCTGTTTGCTTCACTTAGCATTTCAATGAATTCAATGTTTCCTATAGATGCAATGGCTGTGGGCATGTCATTTCCAAGTCGTGCTTACGCGAGTCATGCAAACACGTTGTTTGAAGTCATTGTGAGCTGAAGAACTTCGTGGACATGTCATGAGTGTCATGTCCGCGTGCATGGCGCATCGCTATTATTTATTGCGTTTTGAAGCAGCGGGCGCACGAATATGA
This sequence comes from Diploeciton nevermanni, assembly GCA_027575565.1. NCBI lineage: Eukaryota > Metazoa > Arthropoda > Insecta > Coleoptera > Staphylinidae > Diploeciton > Diploeciton nevermanni. The sequence continues at coordinate 5,020,468 of JAODIE010000001.1, forward strand.
TGTGCAGAATAAATGGACGCCTGCAACGTGTGCAATGCAAGCATTAAATATTGAATGGTACACGTGCATTTTACTGTAGTTTGCGCGAATTACGTTTGAGTTCAAGGAGTAAACTACGTGGCGATGAGAATGTGGAAAGGGAGGAAATTCTATGGGAAGATGGCAGAGCACCGCAAATTCAAATACCGAGATGATAAAAACCATATGGAGGTAAACTATAGAGGTAATTATGTTTTATTTTAGTATTATTTACTAGGAATGCAAGGGAAAATGGTTTATTTGCATATTGTCTAGTTGTCTACTATATATATACCTAGTTTAGCTAAACACAGTTTATTAGTTTAAGATTGTTCGGAGTTATTTATCTTTAATATGGCAACCTTAATTGTAAACTTCTAAATCAAACTCGAAACCAAACTTGAAGTATTCATATAGAAACTTCAAGGAGAGCAGGACTTATTTTATTAAATTGTTTAGCTCTCTATAGTATGGTCTAAACTGAACTCAACTCTTACGAGTAACATTCAGGTAAAACACAGGCGCAAATCTCTTGCAATTTACTTCATGCCTGTGGGCGAGTTGGTAAATTATAGCAGTTTACGTTTCCCTCCGCATTCTCAAGTTGTGCAGGATAAGCCCCAAGCAAAAAGAGAGATAATTCATAAATTTCCTACAAGTCGACAACATAAAAGTAGCAAGACGAAGAAAAAGTTTAACGCGTGTTTTATTGATATTTATTTACGCGATTAGCTCGCACATCATCAATTAATTCTAATCTATACTAATATGACTCATCAAAACTCTATTTAATCCACAACCCTCTGTCTATCAGCACATAAAACTCTAGGAAATGTCTGAAACGTGAGTAACGTGCGTAACGGCCTATCCTGACTCAATATGGGAAAACATAAAGCGCAGAGAGGAAGAGAGAACTTTTTTTATTAGACAACGTGTCTGTCAGAAATACTTGACTCTTTTTATTGATATAAAAGCATATTACTTTAGGTGATATGATGTGGTCAAACAATCTTCTTTTTTTCTGCCTTTATCGAAGATAGAACGTGAGTGACATTGATAATGTGCGGAATGTGCATTGATCATCTTCCCAAGCTTCTAAAACGTCTTTTAAACTGTTTAGTAAATCCTCCAGAGCTTCTGGGAGTTGTGTATTCCGGCTTAACCTTTGACAATTGAACTAAATCTTGTTTAGTTTTGAGATTTTCATTTTTGACAAGTCATGGGGATGGAATAAAAATAAAATCTGATTGTTACGTTTTGAACATGTATAGAGGAGATTTACAAAAGAGATTTAATTAGCATCAATTCGGTTCGAATAGGGTCTAAAGGATGTATCAATGGGTTATGATGGGTTTAGTTAGTTATCTAATGCGGGCCATTACCGATTATGGTTGATTATGATATTAGAAGATTTCTGGGGAGTAAGTAATGTGAAATTAATGAGTAATGACAGCTATATTATTAAATTCTTTATTTTTTTAAAAAAATTAATTCTGTTGCTGCAGTCATTTTAGATATTTTTATTTGATCTTATGAGTTATTTTGTGTAAGGTTTAATTGTAGTTTATGGTTTTAAATATTCAAAAGTCTTGTTTTATAATTGCTTAAGAAACAATAGGTTTCAAAAAGAATTCAATGTTTTGTGCTTTCTTTGTCATGCTATTTTCTAACCATAGGCAACATTGATTACGCTGCATCTTCTGCAGCATCACACTGGCGACCTTTGCGTCCCTTCGACCCTTGAGAATCTCATTGCTGAAGCGAATGCGTAGATTCCAAACGACTCCAACCTACCACAACACACGTCGCCACAGCGGGCGTCAAAAACTTCCAACTCGCCGCTGGAAATGAAATACAACACGGAATCGTCTACGTGCCGCGATTTAAACATTCTTCTTCTGCAGTTGTGCAGGCTGGCGATCGACTGGTCGCGGCACCGGATGCTTCATTAATACGTCTTCGGCACGACGGCATTCCGCCATCGCGGCCTACGCATCTAATGATTGCATTAATAATGTGTGCATTGTCTGGGATGCAGGCCATGCAATGGATGCAGTGTTATGCAATGACAATGACCAGTACGAGGAATTGAGTCTTGCGAGGATTAGAAACACAGCGTGAGGGCAGTATGACTATCGTGGCATTCAGTGATATTCCTTGGTCCTTTGATTGTATGATTGCAGAAGTTGGTTCAAAGCGTTTCAATAAGTGAAGAAAGTATCAAAGAATAAGTCAACAAAAAGTCTATTTTATTTATCACAAGAAAAAACATTAGAAGACTTTACATTCAATTTGATCATGATGTTCAATTAGAAGATGCAACGTTTTTTATCAAGTATAGTTGGTGTTTTTATCTTTCAACAGTTGCCAATCTTAATTCTTAAACCGACATCAGAGTAATTTTTTCTTCAAATATTGTCTTTTATCTTATCAAAGATAGAAGTTATTTCTCATAGCATTTTAAATCAAGTCTACCCTACCATGCAGGAAAGTAATGATCACATATTCTCTTCTCTATATTAGAACGTTTCTTACAACTTTTAATCACTTTCCAATCATTTTAAAAGCTTTATATCAATATGCTCCTCGCATAGTCACATGTGGTCTCATGTACTTACTCCTCTCCGTACGAATTCTCCGTGCACAACGTACATGTACTTTGTATACTCGTATCGATAGCGCATTGCGCCTTCCACCCGCCTACCGGCCCCAGTCGCCTCAACGTGTTTCTGATTCTAACTCGTCGTCAGTCGCGTCCGGGAATCCGCGTCCTCTGTGTCGCCGCCGCCGCTGCACGCACCATGCGCTCACATTACGTACACATTGCGCATCAAACTGTTTACTAATCATATTTACCAATAATAAATTAATTAAACATACGCCCGAAATGAAAACAAAGAAGACAATCGGACACTTTAAGCTTGTTGAACTAACTTGTTTTGACTTATTTGAATGAGATGATTTTCAAGTCATTAATTTTGATTGAAGTGACTGATTGGTAACAAGATGCCTTGGATAAAAAGTTGTCTGTGTCATCAGGAAAAGAAGAGAACGCCGGTGATTAGTCCTCCGATTCATCTGTTACTTAAGGTAGGCAACCAAAGGATTTGAGTGTACTTTACTGAGAACATCCAGTATTCCAATTGGATGTCTTCATTTCAAATCAATTCCTACCCTAATTCTGGTTGTTACCAAAACATGGGACTAAACAAATGTCTTTGAAACCAGTAATCTAGTTTCGCGATCCTCCAGATTATCTAAATCACTTCATTAAGCAAGACACATGATGCTTAGAACTGCGTCAAGGGTGGAAACCGAGTGAGACATCTTAAATTACATGTTTTCAGCATTCATTTGTAGTTCCTGGAACGGTAGCTGCTCCACCTTTTTTTTTCTGCTCCCGCTTCCTTATGACCAAGAGTGCTTTGAGCGGATGACAAAAGGGAAATTTATTTGACTAGTGACTACGTGTAGTGCCAAACTGAAAACCTTTTAACTCTGCGCGTTGTTGTCACTAATAGGAGCGGTGGCGTATGTTGTACCTGGCACGCAATAAATTGTATTAGGTATCCAAGAGGTGCAGTAGTGCACGAAATGGTGGTGTGCAAAAGAAGCAAAGAAAATTGAGAGGTGGGATGTTACCGGAAACGCAATCACCAAATGTTTGCGAGTTTCACAATTTCAATTTTGTTTGCTTCTGTCGGGAAGGGATTGATTTTAGAGAGGGTTTTATGAGGGTTTCCAAACAGCATTGGTGCAATTTAGAAGTCAATGCTTCTTAAAAAATAGTTAAACCTGTTTATTCCGCTTTATTTGTATTTTTAATCAGGAAAAGCAGGAATTTCTTAATTTAAAATTCTGTTTATAATACAAATCAAAACTTGCTTTCATATTATTTAAAATTAAACATAATAATGACCGCTTCACATTCTCTTAAATTTGGCACACGAATCATCAAAAAGATACTAAGGGAAGATAGGGAAGTTTGAATTCACCTCTGAAAGAGACCCTGCATTGTGCTGTCCTCCACGGCCTCACAACGAAGTGCAATGGTCCTAGAATGTTATTGTTTTGACTGTAGTCACCTCCGGGTTACCTGCGCGTAGAATCCAGGTAAGAGTAGAGTGGGGTGAGAGTTTGCTAGTGTGGCAAGATTGTGTGTTTGCTGCAATTGGAGTTGTTTACGTTTTCGGATCCAAGCGCATTCGATGCGCCGAGATTCAACCTTCACAATTCTGCTTTTACATTGTACTGCTCTCAAACGCATCTTCGGGTTGTTAATTTGTCATTGCTAATAACGCGGTGGCAGAGCGGCGGCTTTGATATCAACAGTTCAGGTGTTGTTGGTTAATAAATATATTTGTTAAAACAGGACTAATTTTATCTCGTTAAACTCTAAAAACTTGTTTTTTGTGTGTGGCACTGTCATGTGCTTCATGTGCTTTCGCTTCTTTGCCATTTTTGTGTCATGTTTGGTTGTCGTGTGCCAGTGTAAGATCGCTTTATAATTACATCCAATGCAGTTCATTTCTACGATGCAATAAAATGTGTTATCCTTTCCTCGCGTGGCGCAAATTAATATTAATTTCCTTCGCCGACTAATGCACAACTCGTTGAAACTTGCCACTTCCACGCCAGTTACACGTTCTTCGGCATGCATTCGCCGCGCGCATGCTAATTGGATTAATATTTAATCAACCTAATCAAATATCCATTTATGTTTTCACTGCCTTCACGTATTCTTCATCGTCATCATATTCGCATTAATGTTGCGAATAAAAATGCAATGACCGTAAACGTAATTTTTAGTGTCTTAGTTTGTAAGGTACTTTAGTTAGGTATTTTTAATGAAGTCTATATTTAGTCAACCATTGACTGCACTTTGTTAATATTTCGGGAACATGTGTACATCATTTCAATATCCAGCTGGCGTAAAAACGATGAAAGACCATTAGATGTTTAGAGTGTGCCTGTTCAGCTGTCGATATTCAGTCCCTCTGTCGGTTCGTATATGCCTCATATAAACCGATAAATCATCGCAATTAGCTGCCACAACGAAAGCGCAGACTGACATAATTGCTGTAATTATTACACATTGTTCATCATATAGATGCATGATTAGTGAGAGTTGGTTAAACTCATCAAGACTGCAATGATTATCTTACTATTCGCAGTAGATTCGTAGTAAATCAGCTTTAAATCGATATGGATTGAATCATATTATATATCAATACGAGGTTAGTTGTGGTTATTTTTTAATTGATTACTCTGCGGTTGTGAATACACAATTAAATTTATTATCCTCAGGCTTAAGACACGTTGACAATATGACAATGGAAAAGCATAAGTTTCAAACATGAGATGGGTTTCAAGTCGTTTTCATTGCTTTGAATTTACTAATTATTGATACATTGCATCAATTTCTAATGTCCTTCAACTTGTTTCAAGTTTCTTGTTGCTCGGACCCAATTTCAAATGTTTTACAAGTCATTTAACACTTCTTAAAATACCATAAAATGAATACCTCGTTTTTTTATCATCCATCACACTTCAACATCTACCATTTCTCTATTTGTTTTATGCGACACCATGATGATACCTTTCTTTGTCATAATTAATATTTCATCTCTCTCAAGCCAAGCACAGCAACACATCACTTCAAGTTATCTGAAATAATTTAAGGTGTTTTTTATTGAAGTGATAAAAAAGGCGTTTTAATGCTACCTGCTCGCATCATTAATGAAGGAAATTCCGTGCCTGTAAAGCCCCATGTTTTTGTATTTTGCGGCGATCTGCAACGCTGTTGTTAGAGTCATAAAACGGGCGAAATGGCGCAATTATATTCGTGAAACACGAAAATAGAGTGGAAAAATTGAAGGTTGTATCGATTTGACTCATCGCGCATAAATTTGTTAGATAGCTGACGTCGTTTGTTTAAATATTTATGTGTTAATTGCGTAGTGGCTTGATGGAAAAAACAATTTGATGGGTTTTCAGTCTGTTGGAATACTTAAATGTTCAAATAATTTCAAATAACACGCAATTAATTTTATTCTTAGGTCAATTCTGAGGTTGATTCTGCGTATATTTTAGTTTTAAACGCCTGCAGCTAAGCTTGCTCACTTAAGCATATGAATATTAACGATGGTATGCGCGCAAATTAATTATCGTAAATTACCGAGCGTCGCATCCAGAATAATAATAACTCGCACATAACTTACGCCGATTTATTAGCACTATTTATAATCTTTTCTTTGCACGCCAATGGCACCGTATTTAAGCACATAAATGCACATGAGTTTATTGTTATTTCTCAATAACTGCAACTAATAACGAGGTTAATAAAGGAGTATCATTTGCATGGAAGCATACACAATTAAGCTCAATCAGGATTATTATTATTATTTTGTTATGTTTGAAGCGTAATGCAACCATCTCGCATATCAACACCGTACTTGCCCTTCATTCTATTATACTACATTAACTACCCGGATTATTAGCAGTTACTGGGGCTAAATTCAGGATTATTACTGGCGATCTTGCGATTGTTTAATTGGTCTAAATGACCATTAACTAAAAACATATTTAAGCGCTTTATGGACAAGAAAGAAGAGATATAGCCAAAGTTTAACAGAGATATCCGAAAACTTCTCTAGGTCAAGCGTAACAGATTCGGGTTTGGTCGAAGGAAGATGGACCTTAAACAAAAAGTTAGCCCCCTACTTTTTTTCTATCCAATTCATGTTAGAAATAATGAGAGAATGCAAGTGTTCATTCATAATTCAATGAAGTTAATTTAAAAAAATGAGTAAAGTTAATTAGATTAATGATTGCCACTGAATAAAACATGAATGAATAATTCTTGTTTGATCTACGACTTTAATTTGAGCAAAGTCAACATTTTTCTACTTTCGCAATGTTGCAAAATGTTACGTTCCGTCTAATTAGTTGAGAATAGCGCAACCACGCAAAAATGCCTCAAACTAGCGCATGCTAAACAAGCAATAACATTGAAGTACAGTGCAGTTCATTCAGTCGTAACAGGAAATTGCCAACGATTTGATTATAAAACTACGAGTCATTAAGCATTTGAGCAGTTGTTACTGCGAAAGTTCAATCTGGTCAATGCAGCTGCATGCAAACTGAGATATACAATTCGCGATTGACATGAGCCACTTTGTAAGAGTTGAACAATTGAACCATTCGAATGTTACGTATTTCCTTTGGTGTCTATTTCCTGGTTCG
>JAODIE010000001.1:5027830-5044764 GCA_027575565.1 Diploeciton nevermanni
TGAGCCACTTTGTAAGAGTTGAACAATTGAACCATTCGAATGTTACGTATTTCCTTTGGTGTCTATTTCCTGGTTCGAATTGAAAATGATACAATCTCTAGTCGAAGATAAGGATATATTAGCTTAATAAATCTCGTTGACTATCAGCAGGCGAATGTCTTTAAGTACATTTATGCGCATGTGCTTCACTGAGAATCATTATAAACCATGTCAAAAAGGTCAGATCTTGCGCAATAGCAAATTGTTTTGCATGGCACAAGAAAGGTTCCCCCGTGACAAAATTAGCATAACACCTTAATCACCCAATTTCCAACGCACCATTGTTTCTAGTCTGGCGGTTTCTTTTTTGGAGTGAGCCACATTAATTATTTATTCATGCTGATGGGTCAGCACTCTACGCCACTGTATGTCATACGGATTTGCATGTCGTTTTATTCCAATGTGAGGCACACTTATAACCCACATATTCGCATTGAATTGCTGGATGTTGTCGCACGCATAAATCTGACGATGCCTCCAATTTGCGCATCATGTTTTATTTATTAGCCTAGGTTTGGGCTGTCTTCCGATTTGGGCGAACAAATTACCTGCCAAGTAAGCCGTAAATCAAGCTGGTATAAAAAGTTAAAGCGGTTATTTCATTGGCTTCTTAACTCGTATCAATTTTTCAACAATTTTTTTGCTTTTTGTTGTGTCTGCAATGCAGAGAGGTTATAAATACAATGTATTGTGTATCTGTTGATTGTTTATATATCATTAGGATATATTTTCTAGGAGTCATGTTTTATTTTATCTTTAAAAACAGAAATTTCCTGGATTAGTAATTTATTGTTAGATTTGTTCATGGACGAAATCAATTCCTTCTTGTGATATTTACCTTTAAAATTGCAAATTGTGCGGGAAATTCAAACTCGCGCATATGCAGCTTCCGTAACTGTACTCGAGCATGAAATCTCGAGGTGCGAACTCACGTTTAAAGCCATTAACTTGAAGAAAAAAAAAAAGATTTCTCTTTAAAAATCCTCAGAATATAATAGTTTCTCTTCTTTTATGGGCAACAATTCTCGGAATCAATTCGCAAACCCCTGAAAATAGTTGTATTTTCAACGAATAGTTCATGTCGCTTCAGCCATCAAAATCACATCGTTTGCAAGACACCGCCGCCTACCGTGGCCATCCGGAGATTATTGGAGAAAACGCAAGAAAGTCACGTAGTTTGCATGCTAACAGGAGATTCAATGCGCCGGCATTGTCATTCTAAGTTTCCATCGTCTCCATATTGTGCCGCCGTAATTTTCATGCTCGGCCTGGGACATTGTTGTTGCGGCACGTAGCGAATTGTTGTAAATTGCGGCCTCCAGCAAAAGCAGCGTAACTGGCGTGAATTTATTAAACCGATAGTAGCCGTGCACCAAATTGTCACTGGGTTTTCCGACACCTAAGCTGCACTCGTGTGTGGAAATTGTCAACAATCCTAAGCAACATTGTATAAAGAAAGCATGCAACAAGCAATTGAGAGAGTTTTCAAGAAGCGCTAATTTCACACATTCATTTCTACCACCTAATTGAAAAAAAAAACGAAACTATTGGTTGTATTTTCTAAACAAAGATTTAATTATTGTCTTGCCATGGTATGATTGTATGGTATATGTACAATATATACTATTATAATTTAAATTAAAATTAGTGTCTAAGAAGTAAATTCATATTTTGTTTGTTTTTGCAAGATTCTCCGAAGTTGTTCACCTATGCGGATTATCTCGAATTTTTCGACTATCGCTCAACCTCAAACAGGTAGATACTCATAACGCCACGCTTTTACTAGATAAACAAGTTCAGTCTATGCGGGGATTCGGTCGTGTGCGTGTTAAAAGCAGTTCGTGCTGGTTTTAATTGCCCATTTTAATTGTAATCGATTTTCGTAACTGAAGAGTGACTTCTGTCTTTGTGGACGTCTCAAAGTGAAAATAGAGGTAGCAGATCCATGCTAGAATTTGATTAAGGTAGAGCACACTTTACATGTTTATATCGTTGTTTCTGATGATTTTAAAGTGCGCACATTGTAAATAGAACGCCAGATTTACGTTATGCTTTCATGTGGCTTCTGGAAATGTCGGGAATGTTAGGAACACGTGTACAAAGTTGCGAGGGAGGCACTACATAAATGTGATGGCATGTGCGGGAGCAACATAAAATATTCTGTAAACATCATACCGCAAACGAGCAAATGTCAGAAAAGACAGCTTCACCGATGATGTTTTGATAGGGTTGCTGTTTGGGGGAGATTTTTCAAGCCTTTAATATTTTTAGCAGTATTTACTGTCTTTGAGGAAAGGTGATTGAGGGTTGGGATGTTGTAACCTTTTTTTGTAAAAACGTTGGAAAATTCCAAGTGTAGGAAGGCAGATGTTAGATGGGATGTGTGGCCACTGTTCAAGCTGCAATTGATGTATGAATGAAATGCGCTTCTTGTCCTCTGCACGTCTCTCACATCGATTGTGCGACAATCGACACGCTTCTCTTCGCTGACATGGCGTAGGTGGTGACCAATTCATGTGCATCAAGGTGTGGAGGAAGTAGTAACGGTAACGGTCGTACACATCTGACATCCCAACAAATCGATGCATCTCGTTGCTTTTTATTTCTTCATTTGTACTCCTCGCCCTCTCAGCAATATAGACACGACGCTTGGGTTTTGTCTGCATTCCTGGTTGAGTTCACGATATCACGCAAGTTTCAGTCTATTGCATACAGATCCAAGAGCCGCCCGCGGCAAGCACAATATTAGCTGATATTAACTCAAACGGCCCGCGACGCGCACGGGCATTAATTACACCTCGCGGCCAAACGCAAAATTTGTAGGCGCGTCGAATCTGAAATTATCAACGACACTTCCACGTGAATAATTGCATACGACGCCTTCATCGGAGCAGAACGGAGATAGGCGCTACCCGAAGCCTATCGTAGTCATCGACGCTCGCAGCTTTACCAAGCATAACGCCGTGTGTGTCCAGCAGCAGGATCTTCAAAAGGTCCGTGTAATAATAACTACATTCCGCCAGGCTGTTATTTATCGGGGTTTTATTGCACGATTTAGAATTTTATTGGCACTTTATTGCTGGATGCATACGGGCGTGTGTTGTGTACACATATTGGCATTGTAGAATGTTGGAGAGCCTTTCTTCAAGGATCTTGTTTTACTTTTGAGTTGTTCTTGGGGAAAAAGTAATATGTTAATTGTTGTGCATTTTCCGGTTTATCTGTAATCTAAATCCTATCGTGGGACTCTTCTGCACGCTTTTGAAGTAGTCTCAAGTCGACAAGTTTCCCAAAATGGCAGAAAGCTCGCTTCACTAGCTGCGGTTGGTTGTGTTGTCGCCGCTTTTAGAGCGGTGAATGCGGAAAGCAGGAATAAATCTTATCAGAAGTGTGCATGTGCCATGTGCGCCTCCGTCCGTGGCTCGTTTATTCAAATCAACGTGTGCGAATAATCGAATAAATAATAGAGAGAAACTGCGGGAAAACAATGTTTGTTTTGTTTCAAGCCAAATTCTTGGATTAATGACGAAATCCTGGTTTATTGATGGATTATTTCAGGTTTCAATTCAACTTGAAATGCTGAAATGCTTGAGATGACTTTCCATGAGTTGATCTTTTGTTATCTGTTCACTAATTCAATTAGCATGTCGATTGTTTGTTTATCGACAGCTCTGTTTGCAAGCCACTGCGTATGCCACAAGAAAGCTATTTTACTTGCTGAATTTGGTGTACGAATATCATATCGCTTAACGATGTTTACATTCGCTGTCACTGCGTTTGCGAAGCGTGCAATTGCTGCTCACTCACTCGATGCTTATTTTAGCCTCGTCGAATAAAAATGCAATTTATAGCTTTGTTTATTTGTTTGCGTGTCGAGATATCCGCAAGATTCGCATTCATTAATGATTCTCCTCTCTCTATTCTCAACTCTTTCAACTCGACGACAAGTCCAGTTCTCAATGAATGCTTTGTTTATGTTCAATTAGTGCACTTCAATGAGATTAAGTCATAACTGGAAATATAACGAAATAACGAATTAAATATCAAGATTAGCAATACTATACTTTGCATCTCATTTAATTTCATGAATTGGAATTGTTCCTTGATGGAATGTAAATTGATAAACGCTCCGGGAATGCAGGAAGATACTTTACTAACTGCTTCTGGTGTTCTGTTGATGATGCTACCGATGAGCAGGGCAACGCTGAATATTCATAACCAATTATTCGACAACGCGGTAAACGCTTGTTGCTGCTGGTAGCCAATGTCATTATTATTTGTGTGTGGTTACAGTTCGGTTGGGTTCAGGCCAATATCGTGCCGGTAGAGTTTGGCTAATAACAGATTCTTCGCTGTGATTCTAGCATGATGGTCATGCGGCGTGTTTACCGAGTTTAAAGGGATATTAATTCATGTGCAGGTTGTGATCAGCAGATCTTTGTTTAAGCAGAATTATACTTTACAAATAGGGATGGTATGCAGGAAATCACGATTTACTGGAGAAATTTCAAATTGTTAAATATAGCAAAGTTTACATTTCTTGCATATGAAATATTTCAGGGAAGATTAATATTATATCAAGTTGTCCATCATCTTCATAGATCATCTTGTTAGCTGAGTTTTTGTGCCTGGTTTGTTGGCACGCAGTAAAGGAAACAAAATAAAACGCTGTTTGATCGCATGATTGATTATCCACTTAGTCTCACTGCATTACTGAAGGACCTTTTCACCTTCGGCTGCGTCGTGTCTTCATATTCCGCTTCAAGGACAGGATAAATGATTGCTCGCGTTTAATATTGCTCAGCGTCTACTAACTCAACTACTAGCAAGGGAAATAATAATAAAAAAAAAACGGGAAGGAATTCACATATTTTCCAAAAGGTATGTATTACATATACAAGTCACTCAACTTGATCCTGGTTTACTTTTGAGATTAAGGCCGTAGCTAAAAAGGAATGACCATTTAATGAAACCACATTTGTAGTTTTATGTAAATAAACATTTCGACGCGTAACTCGTTTGAATTGGGATTAGACGTTGTTATGGTTGACATTTTTAATTAACCTATTTAGTGCTATTTAGCACTGTAAACAAAACTCCATACCCACGCTAAATGCGCGCGTTTTGATGATTAGTTCTGGGGATTTCAATTCTGCTGTGCGCTGGCTAATGTAAAAATGTTCAAAGCGACAGGTAATATGCGAATTATTGTGACCTCATATATCAACTAAAATTATTAGTTTACTATTTGCCATTAACTACGACTTAATTGAAACCAGAGATTATAATTATAACTAAAATAATGTTAATATTCAAATTCTGGTGTGTAAGTATGTAATTCAATTATGCATTCTCCATACAAATTTCTTTCAAACTGACTGTAACACGTTAAACAGCAGAAATTTGTATGCATTTTATGTTTTTCAAGAATATCATGAATATATAGATGCAAAAATCTATATGAGTGTTCAGCTTTTATGAGGCCGTTTTTTCATGTAATGTGCTGTTCTGGAGTTTTGATAGTTGCTTGCTAGCTGTAATTCCCACGCAATGTCACAAAAATTCAAATTGTTGGGATGCAATTTTTTATATCAATCATTATTCAGTGTTATCAACGTGCAACGCTCAGTGGGAATATAAGCAAACATATCGGTGTAAAAGGGGATTGGACGTAATGCAAGTTGATTGACGAGGCCACAACGCATAAACAATGGAATTACGTTTAATGAGTGATGGTCTCTTCAGGCCAATTTATAGCAGCATCACGCCCGAGAGGGTCCGGGCGCTGTTTCAATCCAATCCAAATGTAAAACTGTATTGCTATTCCCCGAAGTGATTTATTAATCAGACACTTAGTATTTATTTAATATACGATTATTCAATTTAGCATTTGTTGAATTCTTCCAGTGCAGAACTGTATGGATCAAAAGAAATATTCACCAATGTAAAGGAATATCCAAGGCAAACTTGAGAAGTTGGTATTAAAGTCACGTCTTAATTGTTTGGATTGTGAAGAATGGACGTGGTTTTTAGAGGATATAAAGTAACAAAATTTGCTTTGTACGTCTTTATCATGAGTAGATTTAACACTTGCGACACTAAATAATGTTCCCATTACCTTACCCAAGCGTCTACCTCGGTCGGCAGCAAATAATCGCATGAAAAGCGAGTTAACCATGTGAACTCTGATTTTACCAGGAATTTCCCAGATTTGGAACTTGAATGTAATGCCATTGTAAGCCTCAACCCTATAATTGAATCATTAATCATTGAAATTCTTGAATTCTACATCATTTTCTTCTCTATTCTCTTAAAATATCCCTAAAAGTTTCTCTAGTTGCTCTAGTAAATCATCATTTTGGCAATTAATTCTCCGTCCCATGAGAATATTCCTCCGAACGCAGGAAAACAATTCTATTGGAGCTTGTTTTGTCCAAACTTGGAAAAAAAAAGAGGAATGAGTTACTTGTTTCCAGTGAAACTGGAGCGCTTTCTGGTCTTTTCCCATTAAAGTAAAGTGTCATGAGACTCATGAGGACACTAAACTTTTGATTGTTTTCAAATAATACACGTCGGACTATGACAAAGTTACCTCTGAACTTTTGTGGAAAACTTTCCACTTCCTAACGGCCACTAGTTAATTGCCTGGAATGATTAAAAACAATGTTGGGAGATTGCAAAAATGTTAATTAAAAGTGTAGCTACTAAAGAAAACACGAGAAAATTGAACTTAATAAGTTAATTTCTACGTCGGAACAATAAATCTTGCTGAAAGTGTGCAGAAAGGTAGAATTAATGGACACATCGTTTCAATTAAAAATTCCACACCGTTTACTCCACTTTTCTCCGCATGCTTTACGTTTATAGTGCTCGGGATTTATGACCCAGATTTTAGTACATTTCGCATTCAACAAACGCATTAATTCATGCTTAATAACATTTAGCTCCCTGCTGTATCACATATGAACCATTAATTTGTCGTTGCAAACATTAATTACCATAATTGATTTAATATATTCTCTTAGATCTTTGCATACTTCAGCTCCTCTTTCTTAGCTAGTCTTTGGTATTTATTGTTGTTTACGAGTCTGTCATCAATACTTTGATGATGAGATAAGATCAACTCGTTTCTAATAGATTTGTTGACGTCCTGTTGAGCGGAATGCCTCATTCCTGAAGCTGGGGACAAGAGCAGTGGGCCGGGCATGGACAGGATTCTGTTCGTCAGTGCTTTTCTTCTTTGTGATTATTATGCTGTGGTAGGTCGACTTCATGGCGGTCGCTTCCAAGTTTCCAGCACACTACAAAATGCTTGTAATAATTTACAGTCTTACGACTTATTCTTCGTGTGCTTCAAGTTTGAAACTTTCAAAGTTTTAAGTGACGTTAAGCATACACAATGAGGCGTGTAAGGGAACAACTTCACCACGTGTTCTTTGATTTTTTCCTTCTTTTTGGACTTGATTTTGATCCATTAAATACATTATAACCCAACAAATGGTTTTGTACAAGATAAAAATGTAATGATGTAGTTAATAGCATGTTTTCTCTTCTTTTTGGAGATTTTCTCGTGTAAAAATGTTTCTTTACGTGATAAAAAGCTAGTTTTAGGTCGTGAGATTTTTCTCTTTAATCTGGATATATTTCAAGAGCTTTTTAAGCCTCCTAGATCCTTGTAAGCATTGTAAGAAGGAAAGTATTGGTGATTAATCTAGTTTTCTCGAGTAAAGAACCTCTGTTTTGAAAAGGTGAAGCTGGTTTTATACCGATGAATTCGGTATAAATCGCTTTAAAATGAGATAGACCTGTTTTCAGTCATAAACATGCTCTTCTGTTTTTACGTTGTCAATCGAGATATTTATGAGGAACCAATCGAAAAGCAGAGCAGCACTTGAAATTCTTAATGGTTTACCGTGGATTTTCTTGAAATGAATTTTGACCTTCTGCATTCTCACACTTTACAAGCTGCCATTATTTCCGTAAATAGTCATGGCTCAAGTGACTTTATGAACACTAAAAATGTGATTTTACGCTGCACAATTTGCATTCAAATAGAATTTATTCCAACCTTGGAAATGTCATAAAAACTCACTTTGTAGTCATTTGTTCAACTTCACCATAAATTTGCGCCACACTAGTGAAATTGTGTAATTTGTTTTGACTGAATTTGAACAATATGTTCTTGTTTTCACGTGAGTTTTTCGTGACTTTAACGACTTCACTTCATTACTGTTTCTTAAAAAAGTTAAAGCTCTGCGAAAAAAGTTTCGACACCACCGGCGTGGTGGAAGTTTGCTCTAAATCTGCTTGAATATAGAACAGGGTTCGCACATGAGGAAAGTAAATTGAATGGTGAATTATCAATTTACATTGTGGATTCAATTCGAATGCTCTTTAAGGTTCAGAGGGTAGCAGCAACATGACAAAAATAATCTGATAATTGCCGCAATGTCATGGCGTATAGTTTAGCTAAGCGTGAAATTGAAAAGGCCGCAAAATATGTAATTACACTTATAATTGTGCCCTGCTGTAACTTCCAGCGCGTCACATTTACTCCTCATAGGCGTGTTTTTTCTAGGATTCCCATTAAGTTTGTTTGACGTTTATCATCTCAGATGACATGAACTTACACGGAGGTCTTTATTCGTCTCCATCGCGTGATCATAATTAATTGCGAAGTGTAAACAATTACACGCTTTTTAAATGTACAACTAACGCGTCATATTGCAATGTAAATGAGTTGGCTGAGAAATTGTGGCTTATTTCAAGATTTCTTTAAAATTTCAATCTTGAAAGCTCTAAAGTTTCTTTAAAATAAAGTTTTCCAATTCTCGTCGAACTTTACAGCTTTAGAAAACAATCCTTGCTTGGCATCTAGTGGAGATACTTGTTATAAGACTTCTTGAGGATGCAACGAAATATAATGCCAGAGATTGCTAAGTTTTGCGACTCTTTACTATTTCCTGCACTTCATAAAAAGCTCTAAAAGAAGTGCTTTATTTTGTGGTATTTTACTCGAGTAGTTTGAGCGGAAAATTGAATTTTTTGTCAATCTGCTAGATAAGCGATTTCTTGAAAGTTAATCACTTTTTGTCCGATTATTTTATGAAGTAAACTTTCTTGAGTCTCAAGATGCAATGAATGTAAATAGTTTAAATATATTTTAATAAATTTAGCATCAAATTGCGTCCATATATTAACACTTGCCGTTTTATGTGCGATTGAATTCAATTTTCTCAGTGCCTCTGCACGTTTGCATATTATCGTCATGAAGGAAACATAAATACAAACAATAATTGGCATTAACCCGCAGGAGTAAACATAGAATATCGCGTTTTGTAACACATTCAAATGTTACAATAAACCGACTGAATTTACGACGTACTTTGAACCAAACCCAACTCGTTATGTCTTAAAAAAAAAATAGTGTAGTAAAAGCGTTGATCAAGGCCACATGCAGTTCCTTGATTTAAACCCCTTCATTTCTCTTCAGTACATTGCAATTGTTGGCAAGAATTCTTTGAGTTACTTTTAACAAATCCGATAAGTCATTTTATGCGTTGCATGTGTTTTATACCTCAACTTAGAAGTACAGAGTATCCTAATGAATTATTCATCAGTCTGCATTTCCTTCAATTTTAAAATGTTGCATACAAGCAGTCAAAATGTCTACGGCTTCCTTGACTGAAGGAAATTGTTAGGGAATTAGTTTTGTAGAAAAGATGGAGATTGATTAATGGAACCAGTTGACGAGAGATTGTAGACTGTGGTGTTGATTAATTTCGTAGAATTTCAGTTTGAATTATTCAATCCGCTATTATTGACATAGCATTGAATGTTCGTATGCGTTCATTTGTTTGCGGCGAACTTCTTCGCGGGTCAACTGCTTTGCGAGCCCAGCAAATACGTGGGTTGCGATTATGAACTCAAGATTGCTTTCGCACATTCTTTATAAGTATCCTCATGCGACATGCACTCCTTGCACTTCTATTGTATTTGCACTTTTTTGGCTGTCAGTGGCCCAAAGTAAGAGCGCATAATTGGCAGACTGGCAAAGTTCAAGTGTGGAGGAATATTGTTTATTAATAAAATGCACGCCATAATAAATGTTACAATGAATGTCTTGCAATCTTTACAACCATAAAAGCTGGCGTGACAGCACAAATGGGGAAATAACAATTAGATTCGTTTCCTTCAACTAAAATATTGCTCACATTCTTCAATACTTCCTCTTTCGTCTTGTTGCATCTTCTGCTTTGTTTCTCTCACGATAATAATAACTCGGGCATATGCTGTGTATGTGCTTAAATTATGTTCAACTCTGTGGCAGTGTCAAAGAAGAGAGAACACAAAAGTAGTTAAATCAGCACAGACAAAGAATTCGTTGCACATTCTAGCGCTTTGTTGGAATCCGCTTTTGAAATGAGATCAAAGCGACGGATTTTCCACATGACTCCCGAGCGGAAATAATGTAATTCCTGCAGGAGATGCGAGTTTATTAATAATATCGACATCATTACGGCTTGCAATACGCGTAGGTCTTGATTATTGTTGTTAAAGTAGTTGTTAAAGCTTTAGCGTGTTGAGTAGTTCGTGCTATACAATTTGGATGAAGTTTAATTAAAGCTGGTTGACGATAAACTAGCACTTGTCTATTTAATACTCACAGGATAATGTACACAGTTATTTTAGCATTAATAATAGAAATCTGGAGTATGTCAGATGACGTCTCGCCCCTCTATTCTTACCAAATAGCTCTTCAGCTGAATAAACAATTTCAATAAGTATTTGTGCAGTTCTTGCACAATTCCCACCAAACAATGAAATGTTTTTCAAGCTTGGCTAGAGTAGATTGACCCTCTGCATACTTGATTATATAAATATTGACTTGGAAGTTCTTGCGGAAATTAGATTTTTTGGTGATCTAACTTTATCCAAGTGTCAGTTACGTGATAAATGCGTGCAAATGCGAGCATGTGATCGTCACTTCCTCAATTATTCATAATAACGTGTCGATTGTTAAGAAGCACATGAGCAGTTTACATCATGAATGAATTGTAATTTGTTATTAGCATGACAACGCCGCAGTTCAGGAAATACAAGCGATTATATGACATTTGCACGAACATTGTACTCTAGAAAGCTACTAAAAATACTCAATCAATTGTAATTTATGTATGTTTTATATTTGTGATAATATTCTCTCTTCTGTTCTACGCAGTTCACAATAATGCCCGCATATGTTAACTATGGTTTCGTTTGTTTCAGCCTGAAGGCAACACTTCACCAGGAGCAGGCCATGCTTTCCGCTGCAAAGTCTTCAAGAAGCCGCGTCCCTGCCATCTGTGCCACCAGCCGATCTTCAATCAGGGCTCATGTTGTCGTGGTACATATCCTCATATATTCCATTTTATTTTGAATGCATCCAGCAAGTAGTAGCTATTCTTCATCATCGCTTTTGAAGATGTTATCGCTGAGACCATTCATATTTTCTGCACTTCATTTGTCATTTCCTTCATTTTCTCGAGCGATAGTCGCAGGAAGTAATTTTAAAATGCAAATTTGGTTACAAAATATTGAACGGCCGTGATTATTTTCGCCCTTTTCCTTTCTTAACCTGCTATTAATCTTTTCAAGTTGAAAATAAAAGGTATTTTGAGTAGGGTATTATTAAAGATAATTTGTAGGCGTGCAGCACTTTATAATACATTTTCAGACAAGTATTGTCTTCATATAGCAGGCTTTCGGACACTTATTACTATGTTTTAAACAATTTAAGAAGTTTACTAAGTAATGGGTCGTCAGTTGAAGTGCACTCGAGTGCATTAAATTGAGCAAACAACGCAAAACATCCAATTATCCGCTTATCAACGGCGAAGCAGTTGAAAACATGAGAATTTAGGATGCGTTTCTGTGAGAATTGTAAATGTTACCTACGTTTTTGTAAGGAATTCAAGTAGACATGAGTCCATCAACCTTCTGCCCAGCGCCGCCGCTTCATCTGCACAACGTGCGCTTCAACTTTTTGTTCGTCATCCTTGCAAATGGGAACCATTCGCGAGAGAATGTCCGTGTTGAACGTCGGAAAATGACAATTTCACTCATTTTGCTCCTTGCATAATCACAGTGTGTGCGTGTCACACTTCATAGCACGAGCTGTTGTGCCCATGATGATCATTTACTTCCCACCTATGGGGATATCTGTCCACCCAGAGGCTATCCAACCATCCAGCTCGTTATCGATCTAGGCATACATCATCCGCGCACGTCTTCTCTGTGACTTTGTTAGTTAGCGTGAAATGTAAATCCGTTCTCCTCCAGCCTCTTAATATGTTTAGCTTGCGTACGAGGAAGCGCCAGGGAGCGGTTAACGGGTGTTTGATGGATGCCGAACGTGTTTTTGCACAGCATCCAGCTAAAAATTGCGACTACGCACTTCTAATCGGCATTGATTAAAGTTGCAGGCGCAAGCGGCAATTTCGATCAGTGCAGCATTTCCTTGATCGTCGGCGACACACAATGCGCCTTCAGAGTGCAATCGTTTCAAATGACCGCCGGCAACGTACGCCATTTATCATCGGGTTGGCAGCGGCGGCGTTGGCGTCATTGTGCCCCGACTGCACGCAGAACTTTACGAGCTGACCTTTTGCCATTGACACGTATTTCAGTGACGGTTTTATTCGATTTATTGGCTACGTCTTTTGATCATATTCAGCATATTTGCGTAGTGACTTTAATCGCTTGTGCAGACAATAAACACGCAAAATATCGCGTTGGATTGAGTTGAATAGTCGATTTATAGCGTGTTCTTTTGGGTCTTAATCTTGCTATGGTCTTTCATCAATGCTTTGATTATCCCGTCAAAGCGAGAATCAAATGCTTTATTTTGCATTTGTAGCGTATGAGTTAGGAACTTTATTAAGTTTTCTTCTGATTGACTGAAAGGTAAATGATTAAGTTGAGGATTATGTTGTGGTTAATCGTCTTTTAATAGCTAGCTAGCTAGCTAGCATCATTGCATTCCGTAATTGTAATCGATATAATATTATTAATAGAATTAATTATTCTCATTTAAATAACGTTTTTATTTGTTTGTTATAGTATGCAAATATGTATGCCACAAAGTCTGCGAAAGCAAGGTAAGCTAAAATATATTTTTATTCAACGGTTTATTCTTTATTTCATGTGGTTTATATTACTTAAAACTTTGAAAGTACAAACTATTTGAAAGTGCACTTCTAAAGTTGCACTCTACCAGGAATCTGTAATTGATTAGCTGGTATCTTTAACTGTTTGATGCTTCGTACATAGATGGCGCGACGACTATTTATCAAAGGAAAATTTATTCAAGAATGCATGCGTACTCTCTCGTCGGCTTACGTGTTCTTCTCATTTTTTCACGAGTTATTGTGCATAACTAATTTCTAAAAGTTATTTTTTATATCTCATTTCGCGTAACCAACTTAAATATTTCTTTTCATTTCTTCCTAATCATTTACGTCACTTAACAAATTGCTTCTTGATAAGCAGCGTCTGCGCGGACACGAAGGATCATTAAAGGCGTTCCTCAATTTTCAACCCTCAAGGAAAAAGCCAGAGCACGTTGAATATTTCTTGCTTTCTGTTCAACATTAAAATCGATCCTCTGCAATTATCGAATGACTCCGATTAGTGCCAGACATTACTATACTTATCATAACTAGGCTCTCACAATATTGCCACACCTTACTCCGGTACACTTAATTATGTTCAATTATGCCCAATTTATCACAACGCTTACTCAAACACTAAAGGATCATAGCATTTTAATAATAACCAAGTGTGATATTACTAATGTCAAGGACGGTAATGAGTTGGAGTCGTAAGGTGTGCGAATGAGAAGAAACTTTACACTCAACACAACTTAGAAAGTATAAAAAGGACTATGAATAAAAGTGAAATCATTTCTAGATAAAATTACCCCGAGGAGTTACGGCATCTCGTATCTGAGTAGTTGGTGTTTTAGAGGTGCTAATGTAAATTCTTGCATAAATTTGTTTATATTTTATGGACTTGGTATTAATTTTTCCTTATTTTGAACTGGTCGGTGTTGGAAGTGGTGGTGAAAGGGTGGGAAGTAATTTATGGATAGTACATAAATTTATTAAACGTTTTATCAGTTTTACAGCAACAATAGCCATCCAATTTGAGTGTATCGTATATCATTTTATGCTGTTTATCTCATACGGCTGTAGCACGATAAATCCTGCGATTAACTTTAAATTCACGACATTGCGGTACGCACTTTGTGCAACACTGATCGTGCACTGTGTTTAAGCAGTTTAACTTGTTTGTTGAAATAATGGTATTTTATTTGCGTCATCTACTCATGCAAGGATTGACTTGATAGAGAGATTATGGGTTTAATCGGTGTCAAAACGTAGGAATAGTTAGGATACATTGAGAAATTATACAAATAGATGGAAAAATCTTCTAGCTACACTCACAATTCAAAACTATCCACGTTCTCTCACTCAATCCACGTCCATATCTCGCTCCGCCCGCCAGATGAATCGAACAGTCGGTGGTTATTCGCGCGGCGCGCCGGTAACATTCGCCGCGGTGACGGCCGCGATTCCTGCGGCTCCTGTGCATGTGTCCCAATGCCGTAAATTCCACCATGGCACTCGTTGCGTCGTGTGCGCCATACAGTGGTGTTTAATCGCGAGCGCGAATAACCCGGAAAACTGGAAAGCGGAGTGAACTTGCACCTCTCGTGAGACATATTTATTGTTTCTATCGGCTATGGATAGACAGGATACGTGCGAGAATTTGGATTGCGCGAAAAACGAAATCATTTGCGAATCGGATAAAAGCACATTAATATCTCTACGGCTTTGTTTTAGCTGGTTTATGGCTTTAGATTGTGCATATTGAAAGTTGAAAACTTTGAACTTTTCGTTTTATCTGGGATTATTTTGTGTTCTTTGAAGGAATAACTAACAATGGACAAGGTAATACGATCCGTTTACATTTAAAATTTATTTTTTATTATTTTAGGGACTTACTTTATATTCAATGTCAGGTAATTTAAATATTTTGATGAGTTGACTTGTTAAAAATTTAATTGGAAATAAATTGAAACAATATCAATTATACACAGCAAATAAACTCTAGGATGTGGTCGTAAATGTTTTATTGCCGTTTACTATTAACGACGCGAGTTAGATCATCAATTATTTGGTGACGGATAAAATCGAATTTGATTATTATAGATACATACATATTAACAGGTAGAACAGGTTGTTATAGTGTAGATCCACTGGCATCATTTCTAAATTAAGAGTAAATGTTTTATTTAATAATGAGAGAAATTTGTATGCGTTATGTACCGAAAGCTATCCAATTTATCATCTATACGTTTCTGGGAGTCTAGAAGTAAAGAAATTTCCTTCAAAGGAAGGTTATTTCATTAATTCCAAATATTGATAAACAAATAAATTAAATTTTAATTTATATTTGCATTTTAAAGATGTAGACCTTGACTTTTGTGGCTGTAACTTCTTCAATTTTTTTTACCATGTACAACCCAGATAGACTTGATTCAGAACCGCAGAATAAATTGTTAGAACTGGTTACTTTAAGAATTTATGTGCTCTTTATTACGTATCAATTTGCGAGCAGGAAAAATTCAAAAATTATGAAGATTTAAGCTTAAATAATTTATCCCCACAGTGCTCTTTAAAATTTCATTCTTTTAAATTTAGACGGAGAAATATTTGGTTCTTCGTACTAAAATAAAAGTTTGCGCGTTGTGCAAGCATCAAACAAGCACTGGCTACGTGTAAATAAACGCCGTATCCGTTTATTAAATTTGATCTGCGGTGTGTGCGGGTGGGAAACTGGAATCAAGATCGATCCGCATCGAATTATAAATAGTTACTGGCGCTGGAGCCCATTTCAGGAGATCTGAGGTCTGGGGGCATTTGTTTAATGTTAGCAGACGTAAGACGAGAGCTTGAGGTCCTGCTGAGAATGTGTGAAACGGAAATGGAATTTATTTACGGATAGGAAGCTGTAGAATTTGATGCAAGTTGGGTGAGAAAACGAGCAATTATTTTGTTTTCTTTTTTAAGAATAAAATTTACGTAATGCGTTAAAATTTGAGTTTTTATGGGAGAGTCATTAAATTCTTATTGGCGTGTTAGTTTACAATAAATTGAAAGCGAATGTTGTTCTGGTTTGATCCTGATGTAGGACGACTTATTTGATAAAATACAAAATGTAAAATCCATTGAAAATTTTTTTATGTTGAATTCTGACATCTTCTAGTTTGCTTTTAATTTATTTCTATTTGCCTGGATCAAGCATAAAAATGTCTACACTTTTTGCAAGGGACCAACATATGATTATTATCATCTCATTCGATCTTGTTTCCAACTTCACAACTCGATGTTATGGAGCCAAGTGTCAGGCAGCATCCAATGGGATTATGTTATAAACGGCATAATCCAAGTCGCGACTGACATCGATGTCAGTGCTTAATGAGCGCGCCGTCCGGCCGGCATAAATTACCAATCGATGGCAGTTTTTCGATTCAATTAGAAGCGCTGAAAGTGTGGGCATGTGGGATTCGCACGATATGCATTAAACTACATCGGCTCAAATTAGCCTGCTTGGCACTTTTTACGATGGCCTCTATTTGTCCAATCAAAAAAAAAAAAACATGCGTACATTCCCGGAGAGGAACGATTTGCTTGAGTAAATAAACGGAGACATGGATACCGGGCTGTTAAATTTTGACTGGAATTAATAATGAGGGTGCTTTGTGGTGTTAAATGAGAAAAAATGTTTTGCCGTTGTGCTGGACTTGCATAATGCATAGGGCTTAATTAGTGGTATGTTATTGAGTGTTT
>JAODIE010000001.1:5044864-5100076 GCA_027575565.1 Diploeciton nevermanni
TGAGAAAAAATGTTTTGCCGTTGTGCTGGACTTGCATAATGCATAGGGCTTAATTAGTGGTATGTTATTGAGTGTTTTATTGGGGTTATGACGTAAATTAACAATTGAAAACCTGTTCTGACTGTCCATGTTTTATGTTTCTCTAACCAGGCGAGAAATCCTTTCAATTGGATACCCCCCAATCTAATGGTCTGATTTTCAGTCTGTACATTATTAAATTTTGAAGTATAAAAATAGATTTGCTTTTTGTCTGTTGGCTTGTGGCTTTATATATTCACTTTCGACTCGTACCGCACATTGTGCAAACGTACACAAAGCTGGTCGTGATTACTTGCAGAATCATCAATATTTTTATACAATAAAGACGTAAATCTTAAAATAGTTGAATATGCAATTCAAGTACCATGCACCACAACGGCAAGCGTACCCAATGCCGTTGCGCACCGTACATGCAGCAATAGTAATGTGTATCATTTTAATACCTCGCTTGTAACCAGAATGACGTATGACTACGTGACTGGCGGGTAAACATTTGCGGAATCTTTTGCTTCAGCAGTACACACAATACGGCTGCCATTCGCTGAATTTTGTATTTTTTGCGATTTAACGCGATGCAATCGGGACGCGCAAGAAAAGAAGTAAGCGCTTTATGTAGTTTTGCGATGGGCAGTTTTGGAGTGGTTATGAGTGATTTATACTTATGTGGTGGTCATGCTTTGTAAAACGTTGTGGGTTTATATATTTCAGTTATAAAGTGAATGACATAGGAGTAAAAAATATTTTTAGAGAGAATATGTTTTTGCCAAATTTTATTTTATGCAGGACGTGGACATAAAAATTGTGATTATCTCATTGAAGTGCACTCAGCAGTTTATTTACATAAGCCACAAGTGACGGGGACATGTTTATAGTAGAGTAGATCATACTTAATTTTGGAGATCAATTTTATCTCATGTTTTATCGTATCTGACAAATTCTAGACTTCCTTTCTTCAACCGGAAGCTCTCTGTTTACTGTAAAATTTGCAGACACGCAGATGCCGTTGATTCTATATTATTGAAGATGTACATGGTGTGGTATACGACATTCAAGGGAAAAAGCCGCTCGCTTTTCCACACTCGAACTCCTCACTCCAAGCAATATTTGACTTGACGCTTCAACTCGTGTTTTCAACGGTATGTGTTCTACGCGATACCGGCACACATGACTCGCGCTCGACAAACAGTGGCAAACTGCACGCAAGCTGAAAAACACCGTCGGCATCAAGTCCATAAACGCGACACAAAACCCATGCCCAATCAGTCATGGCGCGCGGTTGCTTGCTGGAACAGGCTCGGTAGATCGCCGGTAACAACAGGTAGAGCATCATAATTAATAAGCAAATAATGAGAGAAATGACGGAGAAAAACTTGCTATCTGTGCGCAGCATACAACACTCGCGGACGAAACTCGTAGTGTTGTTAACTGAAAATCAAGCAGTGGAAACAAGTTAAACTTACGATGGCTTTACAACCGGTGTAAACGCTCCAGTTAATAAGAAGTATTTATTATTATTGAAAAGTGAAGTAAATCAATAAGTAATCATCCTGGTGTATTGTGTCGGCGGCATCGTTTTTATATCGTGCATGTCCTCGAAAATCAGCATGGCAATGTTTACGCCGCGATTCGTTTCGAATCAAGTGTTTTTATCACCTTCGTGGAGCGCATGCTTCGATTACGTCATGCGGAGATTTTAAGTTTAAAGTTATCGACATTGGCAAAGGTTACGCTTTCTGCGAATGCAAAGTTTCATTAACAATAAAATTATAACGCAACGTACGTGGAATGCAATGTGCCATGATTGCAGTCATTCGAAAATCATAAACGTCCAAAGTAATTATTATGATAATATAAAATAATGTCTGCTGTAACTGCGAACAATGGCACAGCGCCTGGGGTGACAAAAATGAAGAAGGATTACGTTAAAGGTTTATACAAGGTAATAATCACGATTGATTCAATGCATTTATCAGTTTGATTAGGAACATCTTTAGAATGTATTTATTTTGTAGGAAAGACAATAAGAATCGTCATTATGGAGGACTGTCTTGATTAGATTTATCTCTTTGAATAATATAAACAATTTCATGGGTTTTTCTAGTGTCAGGAAATCACTTTATATTTTAAATTTACATCGATCGATTGCTGACATCATAAATTCAACATTATGCGGCTTAAAACGGAAATAGTGTAGTAAAAAACAGACATACTTTGCACTGTTGACATGTCATCTTTTTGCACTGATCCAGGGCCTCAGCGACATTAACAATTTTAATTAAATTATAGCCGATGAGGCATGCAATTCAGGTCTGGGTTTTATTTACTTTAGTTCAGAGTGTTTAGACTTTGTGACTTCATTAGTGGGTCTCAACGGACTTGCAAGGCTGGTGGGGGTAGTATTGAGACATGGAGAACATGCAAAACCGTGAAATCACACTCTTACACAAAACGTGCACTTGGTCATAATCAGCAGAGTTCATCTGACCTAAACCGTTAGGCACATATAATATTCGCTGCTCAATGAGAGCGATTGCAGGGTTACATGAGCTATTTGCGTAGAATACAAACTGCATGTACCTAGTATAGAATTTTTATTAGTTGGGTGATTGTTGTAGACAATAGAGCAGTTGTAGAATTTATTAATAACTTCTTTTATTTCAATTAAATTCAAAGTCTTTACATGCATTGCTAAGTCATACGACGTGATAGGTCACTAAACATGCAATCAAACACTTAAGTTACATAGCATAGCACATTATAAAATTATATTGCCAGATGCATTCGTCTTGCAACTTAAACAATTGCCAAGAGCATACGCCTTTACATTCACATTTTTTTGCCAAACTCTGTCCGGTGGCAGTGGTGCCAGTGAATATTATTATTAATAAATGTGAGTTGTGTATGCAATAGTTAGTGTTATGACATTAGCCGGCAAGGCCGAAACAATTAACATAAACGAACACACTGCTCCATACACGCGTAAAAATTGCAATCAATTACGATTATATAACAACTCTTAGAGTTTGAATTAAAAACTTGCTGAGTGAATGTTGTTTAATACTTTTAGGAATTATTTAGTTTATTACTTTGTTATAACGCGAAATAATCGAGTTTATTTCCTGTTTGAAAAAGCAATTTATTTGTTTTTCTTTATGACGATCATTGACGTCATAAGGAATAGTGTGGCGGTCAGTATAGTGCAAAGTAATGACTATGATTTAAACAAGATTTAATTAATTTTATCTCTCATCTGCAGCCATGATAAGTTTAAATGGTTACAATATAATTAAGCAGTTAATAGCTTTTTGTTCTGTATTGATTTGTTGCATTTTGTTTGGTGTTGTCGCTTTGTTTTAATTGTTTTTCTTTTGTTTCTGCCTTCATTGCAGGAAGCGGCTGATCGCTTTACGGACACGAGCTGGAAAATTCACCGCCAATGGCTCAAATCGAACTCGAGCAGCCTGCCGGGCTCGACAATTAGCGAACGAACGATCACGAATGCCGAGATAAATCGGCCCGACGCACCCGCCCCCGGCGCGAATAACAATATCGACGCGTATGCGACGATCAAAGCTGGCGGCAAAGCTTACGGCGATGGCACGACCACCGTCCGCCGAAAGGTGGTGGAGATCCAGACGGTACAGACGACGATGGAACGTAAAAAGGCGGTCCAATCTAATGGAGACATTATTTTGGTAAGCCTGAGTGCTTTGTTTTATTTCTTTTGAATTTTCTTGCTTATCATTTTTATTCAGTTTTTTTTTTTTTTTATTGTTTTCTTGCATGGAATGCATGTTTATTAGTGTTGGATGTTCCTAAGCTCACGATACCGAGCTTAGGAACTCGCGGGAAGGCTAATAAGTTGTTTTTGCTGTCAATATTTGCAGCCTACATGGCTTTGCAGCTCACTTCCCGAGTGAGGAGTAAAAGCCCATGAGGTTCAAAGTACATAGTCATTATGTCAACGTAGTGGCGCGTTTGGTGTAAACCGCGCCCATTGCATTTGTAGGTCAAGACGTAAATTCTGAGGCGTGCGATGTTTCCGAAGACGGGTGCTCACATTACATATTTAGCGTGTTATGGGAGTTATGGGCGTAGCGGGAGATGTTCAAGCTCCTTCAAGATCCCTTGCAATTTCATGTCTGAACGTGCGTTGAATACCAATTTTGCACCTTCAGAATAGAGTGATATTGAAGGTAGCAAAAACACTACAATTTTTTCTTCATCTACATTTACATTGTGCATCAGTCGCAACAATTGAATTGAGTGTCAGTTTTAGGAATTTTTTTAGGTAGGTACCAATCACGGTCATCTGTGGCCCGGCGATTCCTACTTCCTTCCTATCTCAAATTTATCTCGACCTTTATTGGCTGCATCATCTATCAAAGGGAAGCAACATAGTGCAATGTCTATTTTTGTTCGGTTTTTATGATGTGCCAGCCGCTATCGCGTTCCCGCCGTGTTCCAGCCGATTGCAGACTGCATTAAATAAAACATCTGCTTAATGTACGGCAATTCCCTTTCCTTCCTCAGCGTCTGGCATATTTAAGCCAGCACACACTGATTAACAATCGTTAAATAACTAATTTGCACCCATTTCACTCCAGCCTAATGCGAAACCCTGCGCCCTATAATGCTGCAAGTGTTTATTTATGACGATAACATTCTTTGATATTTATTGGCAATCTAGGATGTCAGAGTGTTGCATAATTGTGTTGCATAATGTACTTGTATATGGAAAAACAAATGCATTTGGTGTGGGTGTTTTTATCACCTTTTGTTTACTTTGTTGAGAAAGAAAATGTTTAAAGAAACTTGTCATGTTTGGTCTTACTTCCGTAATCAATTCAGGTATTAATCTCATCGCACCACGCCGGTTACTTCGATGAAGAAGGCAAAAAGAAGGCAGGTTACCATCTAAGGTCGCATCTCGTATTTGGACAGATGGATTCTTTTCTTGAGTTCAATGCTGCGATGCGTCTAAACTTGCATAACTGCGGTTTACGGCTTAAATCGAGTGACGAATAAGTTGCGGGGATTTACAGGGAGTTTAGAAAGCTCAAACTAGAGCAAGAGTTAACTTCTAGGAATCATCTAGATTAGTGGTGGTTTTATAAGTGCGCTTTCCAGAGACACGACAATGTGTTTATTCTTACGCGAGGTCACGTGAGTTCAATCATCACACAAATCCGCCTTGATTACGAGATGATAATGATGATGAAAACGTTTTTATTTCCTGTTGCAGTACACTAACGCTGCCCGTACAGTGGTAGGTATTGTATTTATGTCTCATCCTGTATAAATGTATTATAGAATGTAGTTGAGAGTCGATGCATTCGTGTGCATCTTACTCCAGCTCTATGGCGGTGTGCGCGTTGAGTCCTGTGCATGTTTTGTACGTTTAGCCGCTCTTTGCGCGCGAGTCCCGAGGAGTCAGTGACTTGCCGGCGACTCTGCGGACCGAACGCGATTTCGCTACGCGCGCGCCAATTACGCATTTTCAAATCGTACTAAAATTAACACATGTTCTATTGGTACTGAAATTGTACACTAGTTTGGGAAAAGTGCGCCGGAACAGAGTAACATTCAATTGGCGCCAATGTAATGTTTCCTTTCTCTGGAGTTGCGGGAAGTTGAGCGTGCGGAGAAAATTGGAAAATGAGTGAAAAGCGCGCGCATGGCATCTTGGGATAGAGTATCCCTACTTCGATGCTGGTGGAAACAAGGGCTGCAGCGTGGATAGGTCGGTAAAATTGTTTAGTGTGCTGTTTACGAGTGTGCAGCGTGTGTGGACACAGTTATGCTTGATTTTTTTTTGCATAATTTGTGATAAATTATGAATTTGTCATCGTGGTGCACACCTTTTATTTATGTTACTGCTCCTCCCGAATGTGCAGTGAGTAACAACTTGGAATCCTCAATCATTCATCACCATCGTACTTAAGAATCCCAAAATTCTCGTTTTAAATTGTTGACTGTAGTGATTTAAATCAGGTATTTAGGAAAGGGTTGTTCAGCTTTAAAATAAACAAATCTCTTAGCTGTTAGTTGAAACTGAGCACTTTGCATTGACATACTAAAAACAATGTTCGTTAAAAAAATATTTGCGTTTCACATGCATGATCTTAAGACAATGTCTGCTTTTATACTTTAATAGTTTATTCAGGACACTCCCAAATTTTCTTCAAATCTTTCGTGAGAAAATCAACTTCTCAAGTATTTATTTCGTTTTAAAACTCTTGTAGGTAAAACAATTTTCATTCATTCCTTTTTGAAAACCACTCACATCCAATTTTGATATAGTTATATGTCAGCAGTTGTTAGCCATTTCAATTAAATTTAGCTGCTCATATTTTTAGCTTCCTTTGGCTTTGCGCTTGACACTTAAAACTTAATGAAACATTGACCGCACAAAAATCATGTAATGATTTAATCTATTACACTAGTAGACGCCATAACAGATGCCGTTAATGGTTTATCAGTTTTGTAATTTGTAAAATTTAACGCCATCACCCTGCATGCTTTTCCAATGGTGCATTTCTATACGAAAAAGAGCAGAAAAGAGGCACATTCAAGTACTTGCCATAAAGTGAGCATCTTATACCAAGCCGTAATGGATAATGAGCGTTATTTTCTACGTTAAGAAGCAATTTAATTAGTTACAGCTTACTGGAGTTTTCTGATGGGTTTGGCCTAAATGGATAATCATTTTTGCGTGCGCCAGCCTATACTCTGCATGGGTAATTTGTTTCGTAAGTCTTGGAAGGAATTTTCTGCTCATTTTCAGTGATTCACTTTCGCTAAAAGGATTCCACCCGGAAATTATTTTGCAATTATTCAATAAGTTGATTGATTGGCCTTTCTATCAAAGTATGTTTAATGATCTTTTCTTAATTCGACGACTTAGAATTTCCAGCGGGTTGCATGAAATAAGATGATGAACGAGCACGTAAGACGAGAAGCGTTTGCTGGAGTTATGTGACAGTTGGCAAAGAGTTTATTTGGACTTAACTGTCATTGTGGTTGGTGTATTCCCTGTACTTGAGGTACTTGAGCGCTTGCGGTAATATAAAGCCTTTCGGAGACGCGCTCGCGTTGGCAGAGGTGTGCGACTCGGAAAGGGTTTCAGCAGAATTTACACAATGTTTAGCTCTACGACTTGTCGGACCAGTCGGTCGCACTGCTAAATCGCGAATTGTAAGAATAAGTTTTAACGGTGGCTCGCAATAAGCTTTCATACGCCGAGAGAAGGAATGCAATGATTTGTAAGACATTGGTATGTAAATATTTTGGCTGCTATGTAATTCGGTACAAAGGTATAATTTAATGACTTGAGATAATTTATGAAGCTACTTTTTTTTAATGTTTACACATTTGCACCCTTGCTAGAGGTATCTCTTACTATATGTAAAGCACCTCTCAGAACCCTTATTTATCTCCCGACCTTTTTTTATCTCTTTGGCTTTTGGCTCTTTCTTCCGAGTGTTCCAACCTTGGTTGCGCAGCATCACGTGCGTTATGCGGCACCGCAGGAGATCTCTTCCTGCAAACGGTGGGAAGTGAGACAGGAAGCAAGCGCGCGGGCGTGTCGCTTCCTCAATGTTTTCCCGACTTCTGCATTCTATCGTTCGGAATCTCGCTGCATTCGGGTATTAGTTGTCTGCAGCCGCAGCAGACGGGAAAATTCAATACTTTATTCTCGAAAAGCGTTATGTACGATAAACACCTTCAGTGTTGTCGTCGTCAACGTGAGGAAGAAATTCGAATTAGTGCGAAACTTTTGTACCGGATTGCATTTACCATACACCATGTGGCGTTTTACATTGAAAACAAGGTATGTTGCAGTCATAAATAAGTAATGATCTAGTGATTATTCTGCGATTTAAACTTGAAACGAAGGTGGCGATAATGTGAAAATTTTATTTCTAGGAAAATACTAGTAAAAGCTCTACGCTCTTAGGTGCATGCAATTAATTTACAAAGTCAATATTATATCTTTTTATTCCCACAGATCATTTGTTTATTTCAGGGTAAATAACTGGCTAATCAGTCTCACTCACCGTTAAGGCAACAAACAACTGATGATATTAACTCTGTTTTTAATTCTAGCACACACACGATGAAGCAAAGAATGGCAATTGCAATAATAATACGGTAAGACCTTTTACTTCACGCCCACCTGAAAAAATAAACTTTGTGGCGTCTCCTTAGATGATATCACACTATCAACAAAATGCCCACTATCAATTCACAAATGCATTGACGTCTCAGCCGAGGAAAAGAGAATCTACAACTTCTACGGCAGGTGGAGGAAGTATAGGAATGGACCTCTCCTATGTAACCGAAAGGATTATCGCCTTATGGTTCCCAGCAACATGCAGTGCGCAAGTTTTCCGCCGGGGCCATCGCCAAGCTTCGCACATGTTGACCAACAAACACGGGAATAACTACAAAGTAAGTTGTTATCATCCTTGCGGCGCCTTTCTACATCATTTACGTGTGCGTTTATTTGCTAGGTGTTCAACCTGTCCGAGCCCAAGGCAGGTCTAATTAACGAGCACAAGCACTTTGAAGAGGTTGGGTGGTCTGCAAGACTTGCACCGCCGTTGGAGCGACTTTGTAGCGTGTGCAAGCAGATTGATTCGTGGCTGTCTGCGGACCAGCATCGTATTGCAGTTTTGCATGCTAGGTGAGTCAAGATAAGAGTTTTCCTCTTCAATTCAATGAGTAATATAGTAGTTTGTTGATCTTTTGTGTGTTGTTACTATTCTTAGAAGCATATCAGTAAAGCAAACTTTAAACACACAGCTATGAACAGCTATTGTTATATCGCATAAATTACATGCAATTTAATTTCAGGGGCGGCAAGGATAAACTTGGAGTTGTGGTGGCAGCTTATATGCACTACTCAAACATTTGTGGAAGTGCAGATCAAGCTTTGGATCGTTTCTCTATGAGAAAGTTTCTGGATGATAATATTGGTCCTTTGTATTTACCATCCAACAAGAGGTAATTCAAAATTGTACCATATA
Source organism: Diploeciton nevermanni (assembly GCA_027575565.1). NCBI lineage: Eukaryota > Metazoa > Arthropoda > Insecta > Coleoptera > Staphylinidae > Diploeciton > Diploeciton nevermanni. The sequence continues at coordinate 5,053,936 of JAODIE010000001.1, forward strand.
ATTTGATTCCTTACTCTCTAAATCTTGTCTTTAATCGTAGATATGTTGCGTACTTTGCTGGATTACTCTCCCACAGCATCAAAATCAACTCAGCTTCTTTATACCTTACACACGTCACTGTCCTGGGTGCACCTGCATACCAAAATGGTGGTTGTCGAGCTTTTCTTAAGCTCTACGAAGGGCAAACTCCCATTTATACATCAGGAATTTACTCCGTCTCAGGTGGAGTCTCTCAATTTACAGTAAACGTGGCTGGAGAACGACGAAGAGGTCTGCAACTACGCGGGGATATTTTGATAAAATGTTATCATCATGCTGAGTTTGAAAGAGAGACAATATTCTCTTGCCAGTTTCATACATGTGCTGTCTCGGACAATACATTGAGTTTTACTAGACAGGAATTAGATGGTGCTTGTAATGGTTGGTTTTATTTTTTTCTTAAGGTTTTGAGGTTTTATTAGTTGTTGTATTCCAGATCCAAGATTCCCAGCTGATGGCGCAATCGAATTGCATTTTAGTCCAAGTCCTGAGAGCCGCCATCCAGGACCAGCACCCACACCAGCAGTGCCTCTTTCCATGAATGATGATAAAATAACGAGAGCGGATAGTCCTTTCGAGGGGGAAGAGTCCGAGGAGGATGAGGATACAGATTCAGGTATGATTTAGAATTAATAATAGGAAGTCATACAAAAATAGGTAGATCGGCGCTAGACTGGCACTAGAGAATAGTGTCTGGGTTATTTCTAAACAGTTCGCTTGTGGTCGTTGGGATACTTGTACCTGCAGAAGTTCAATTTAATTACGGACATTGAGTTTATTATTATAGGAAATGTATTATTTGAGAATACCTGAGTGCTTATTTGTTTAATACTAAAATTATCACCACTCTTTGCTAATGCTGTAACTGTTAATATTCTGAGGGATTCAGACTGTTTTATTTCTAAGTGTACTTTCTCAATGTATCCATTTCACCGACGCCAATTGAACCAAAGCTGGATGTTATTTTCGTCAGTCGTCAGCGACGCGACACACACACCTATTTCTGCCGACTTCGAAATAAAATGACTCAACTTACCATGCGGTACAATAAAGTGCAAGGCGGTTTCAGTGGTTCCTCTGCTGCAATCGCCGCCTCTCGCGCACTCTTCCATCCGCGTTTCACACATTTTTTTAGCCTCCTTCCTCGCACGTTTGACTTCTAAATTGGTGCTATTTGTACATGGGATTGTAAAATAATTATTCCGACTTAGTGCGATTCATAACATTGATAAAGTCACTCGTTTGAAACTATAATGTGGTGAGTTACAATTCTAGCATCTTAAATTATTGGTTGGTAAGAGTGGCCATTTAAGCGCGTTATCAATTTTATTGATATGATTCTAAGGAGTTGATTCGAATTAATAGATTATAATTACAAGTTAGGTGCTGAATAATTTAAATACTTTGCATATTCCCTTGATATCGCGGTCATTAATTGGTAGTTCGTGATATTTATTCAATATACTGGATTAGTACTAGTTCTGAGTAAGTCTTATTTAATGTTTATTAGAATTGTACAGATTTCCTCTCTACTTTTCTTCCATTTTAGAATCGAAATCGTGTTCTTTCATTTTCCAAATCAAGCAAACACGCATAGAAAGTTATTCTCAATCTTAAGTACAACTTAGTATTTGTTCAAATGTCATACTAACAAAACATAACATGAAATAAATTTATTTTCCTAGATGACGTAAACCACACGTTTGGTCCCTTGGATGGCAGCATCTACGCCACCATCGCCAAAAAACAAGAACTCTCTCCAGGTGCAGTCTCAAGTCCGTTGACTGTCTCCATGGACTCGGGTATCTCCTCCGCAGGTAATCTTAGTGATTCAGATCAGTTAACAGCGCGGGCGTTATATTTTCGTACGTTTCTCGTTACCAGGACACCAGCAGCATGCGCACACTAACGCCTCCACCAGTCCCCCACTCACCGGACAACCGTCCCCTCTATCACCCGAGGACCAGCACCGCGAGTTGGATGAGTTGCTCTCGGACATGATGCTGACAGTACAAAATATTCCTGATCTTAAGCCTCAACCCATTCCGACCGAGAGTTCCAACAGCCTGGAGAATGTGCGCTACATAGACGAGGACGAAGACAAGAATATTCCTTATCACGCTCGGCAGAACAGCACACCGTTCAGCTACGGTGTCCACAATACCATGATTGGTGATACGAAGAAACTATCAAGTCCCAGTTTGGTGCGGAAGGCGAGTTTTAACAAGAGCCAAGGGAATACCTTGAATAAAGTGCAAACGCAGGTTTATCCCCAGTGTGGGTCCGCTGGGTACACTACTAACAATAATAACAATACACAGAAAAGTGGTTATAACACCTATAATGGCAGTGGAGGTGTTGATGCCATTGACAACATCTTTACCAGTACAGCATTGGTGGCAAGTTACAAGCAGCCCGAAGTCAAGAGGAGTTTACGGGAAGAGTTCTACTCGCAAACGCAGACTAATATAGATTCTAAGGGGAGTTATGAAACTTCAACTTTAAGGACGAATGGGGATAAGTCCAGCGTTAGAAGCCATCAAGGCCACTATTCGGACTCCGAGAGTTGGTCTCCGCCGAGTGCATTTCGGAGCCAGCAATGCGAAACGTGAGTACACAATCAATGTCTCCTCTGGCTGCTGCGCTGTATACACTTATGTTGAGTTAAGTAACGCGGACTGACGATGACCTTAAGAGTAGCAACAAACACCATCTGGTTTCTAATGTGATTCTCATTGCCAAAGTTAATACTGTTTTAACGTTAAATCAACACTAACGTTCTGAATGTTGTTTAAATATGCAGGTAGTGATTTTAAAATGCATTAGGTCATTGCTTAGAGCAATTGTTTAAATTTTATTGTAACATGCGGTAACCTACATTCAATCGGTGAATGAGCGAGACACGAACCAAATTATCTGTTCAATTTCTTGTGAATTCTTCGATAATTGTGTTACGGAGAGTTGGCAGATTCTTCGAAATGCTGTAATTACTCCGTAAATACTCTGATAATAATTGGTAAATTGAGGCATCAACTGGACTTGACTTGTAAAGAGTAGATGTTAGTAGTCGGAAGTTAATTTTGTTCATGGTTGGTTGGTTTCTGAATGGAAGAAGTTAAGAATTGTGTTACGTCAGCGAAACACGCGCATAATTTAATTGGAATTTCATTTGTTTTCGATTTCGTTTCCTATAAAGGAGCGACGTGGGTTTGGTCGGGATGGGATACTATATCATAATACAACCACAGAAATTATTTTGCTTAATTGTAATTTAATTAATTTAAGTAATTGTTTTTTAGATCTCACTTAGAAATTCGAATTTATTGTTTGTTTGCACTTTCTAATTATAGTTTTAATATCCTTGCACTTCTAACGCTTTAATGATCTGTTTCAAAAAAGCTCATGAATCATCATTTTAAAAACTACCAGTAGCAGGGCTCTGAGCAGAACCACTGCCAAAGTACCGCGATAAACACACACGTAATATGTGCCTCAAGGTCTTAGAATTTCAAAAATAGACCATACGCCGATTTTATGCCATTGTTTGTGTACACAATCGGTCATTCTCTAAGCGCCAATTTCCGAACTTTTAAGCATTATTCGTAAAACTTTGTTTTACACTTGCAATGCGTCAACTTTAAATCATCTAGCAGGCTTTCATCTTGGATTAAAAATACTCCACTTCCTGTTCTAAATGGGTCACACTTGGAATTTAGGAAACTAAATACCGAGTGTTTTCTGGTGTTTTCTGCTTTAATGTTAAATGTGTTACGTTGTTACGTAAGGTGCTATGTTGTGGGTTTCATTTTTATCCAGGTATTCCACCAACAGCAGCAACCTGACCTGGTTGCAGAAGCAGCAGATGAAACTCAAAGAACGCCGCGAATTGCAAAGAAAAGAGGAACGCCAGCCGTATCAGCACAGTTTGATGACAGAATTGCGCACTGTTCAAAATAGGCACATGCGACAATCTGCGAGTCATCGTCAAGATGGTTACACCAGTGACACCACAGCTTTCGCTGATGATGACGAGGATTTTACGATACCGCTGCATATCAACACGAAGCAATCAGCAATGTCCCCAAGTTCTACTGCAAGTTATTCAACAACTAAGAGCAGTTATTCGAATGGACGTACTGAAAGACCATTTGTTGCTGTTAGGAAAGAGTATGCCAAGGTACCCCAGAATAGATTGATTTTTACTTTATAGTTGAGCTAATCTTGCACATTACATTACCACAAAACTAATGTACTTTTCAGAGCACTACTTCATCCTCATCTGATCAGGCACTGGTTGCTAATTCTCAAGGATATGTGGTACGGACTCCTTTGAGGAGTAATGGCGATTCTCGTCAGGATAGCAATGGTTTGCTATCTTTGGCGAATCAAACTAGTAGCAAGACCATCAGTAACACAACTAATGTGGTGGGTATAGTGCACTCGCACAGCACACATTCTTCTGATGCCTTGTCTGATTTAATGGCGAATTTGTCCTACGGAGTAAATAATTCGAATAACAACTGCTCATTCAATAATTCTACATATGTTTGTCAGGTACTAATATTTCTTTTAGATTTCTTTGCTTTGATTGTTATTTCCGATTTTTGCTTGAGTTTTTTTTTTTTAAAGATCTAGTGTACAATTTCTATGATGTGTTTTTCTTCAGAATCGCGACGATTACTCAACATGGCGATCAACTGAGGTGGATTCAAGTTCGCCACACAGTGTTTCTTCGCGGCCACAAACCCCCGCTTTTCCGGTGGCACGCACGCCATATTCAAATACATCAACACCCACCGTACAGTTTGATCTACCTGGCGAGCGTTTACCTCCCAAGAGTCCGACGACCGTGAGGTGAGTTAACAAAGTATCTGCATTATTTGTAGGAATGTTCTGTTCCAAATTATCTGAATTCTAAAAAGTGGCGTTTGTAGACGTATGAATAGTGCGATAACAAAAAATAAGTGGGAGGTGAATTCAAATTCGAGGTAATTTTAAAGAAGCAATTTATTTTGTTGTCTAGATTCTAGCATTAACATTAGAATCATAGACAATTGGTCAGAAGAAAGAGCAATAAATACTCAATATGCTCCTAAATTCATTACTTCTTATATTTTTGACATATAGTTAGAAATGTGTTGCTTTCACTTGACTAACTTTATTTTAATTTTGTGCATGTTTAGAAAGGACTATTCGATATTACACTCAACATCAGACCCCATAGACAAATATTTTCATCATTCAAGCGCACGCAATTTCTCTGATAGTTACAGTTCTAAAAGTCAAAATGGCTCTTCATCCCCTTCAATCTATCAGGGAACATCTCGTCGGGGTTCTGTTTCCTCCAATGAACCAACTCAAGAAGTGTCTCTAGCGAATGTCAAATTCGTCAGCGATTCTTCCAGGTTTTGGTATAAGCCTGCCATATCCAGAGATGAAGGTATACATTCCTTTTTGTATCTTCTCATTTCTACTAAATAATTATTTAAATCTGCAGCTATTTTAATGTTGAGGGACAAACCACCCGGTACTTTTGTGGTCCGCAACTCCAACACTTTTGCAGGTGGTTTTGGAATGGCCTTAAAAGTGGCAACTGCCCCAGCATCAGCTTCCAACAAAGAGGAACTTGTAAGACATTTTCTGATTGAGCCCACTTCCCGAGGAGTTAGAATCAAAGGATGTCCCAATGAACCAGTTTTTACATCACTGTCAGCATTGGTTTATCAACATTCAATCACTCAAATTGCGCTGCCTTGTCGTTTGTTACTCCCCGAGAATGACATCGCTCCAGTTGAATCTCTTTCAAGTCAGACCCAAATGCTCTTGGTACAGGGAGCTGCTTGTAATGTTTACTATTTGTTGACGATTGACATGGAATCTTTGACTGGTCCCCAAGCTGTGAGGAAAGCAGTTGCTAGTTTACAGAAGATGACCAAGAATGAAGCGAAAATTGTGCATTTTAAAGTTAATAAGCAGGGCATTACATTGACTGATAACAAGAGGGAGTTGTTCTTCAGAAAACATTATCCAATCAATAATATATCACATTGTGGACTTGATCCCGACGACAATCGATGGAATTCTACCTCTACAGCTGTGCAACAATCTTCCAGGTATACCTTTTCATGAAGATAGTGATAACTCTTAACATGCGTTTCGTTGATAGGAAAATCTTCGGTTTCGTTGCGAGGAAGCCATCCAGTAATTCAGATAACCAGTGCCATTTGTTCGCGGATATGGACCCGGACCAGCCAGCTTCGGCTATCGTCAGCTTCGTGAACAAAGTGTTTGCGTCAATTACAACAAAACCAAACATCGTTTAGTGTAGCAGTTGAACTAACTACTCTAACCCCACACATGCGACGTATCGATATGTGCATAATATTTTATTGTTTAACAACTAGTCGATTTATGAATGAGTTGGGCAATAGCGTTAATGTTATCGCCCATTGTACATTACGTTGTGCCTGAGTTTGAATAACTATTTATATGCAAGAAAGATAACAATCACCTTACTTTGAATGATTAATAGAAGAACAAGTGGAAGTGCTTAACATATTGTTAATATATGAAGCGACATTCACGAACAACATGTGAAAATTACTTTAAATACTTTATTTTTTTCGGTTATGATCTTTGCTCATAATCTTTAAAAATAGTTGATTACTGAGAATGGATAGAAAATCCGTACTAAACTATTGACAATCATTCTGTTGAAACTATGACTTCATTACAATTAAATAATAATCCGTAATTGAAATAAAGGTGGTGAAAGTGATTAATAGAGGTAAAACATATATTCTGCACATATACTTATAGAAAAGAAATATATGAAAGTCACACACTGCGGACTTATTTAAGGCTTACTACTAATAGTTCAACGAATCGAAAAGAAATCAAAATAATATATTACTTTATACATATTCATTTAATTGTATTAACTACTAACCCAAACTGATAATAAAGTATTTCATAAAAATTATCACTAGTTAAAAATTGAAAGCAGATATCGAAACAAGAGTCAGCTGCTTAGTAATTTATTACTGACTACATTTCTACAGTACAATACGTTACATAGAATAACCAGCCTTTAAATGTGGTGTACATGATACAATGCATTTTTTTATTTAATTGGATGCTTCGGGCCCGCTTCGTCCAAATCGCATGTGACCATAGTCATCGAACTCGTCTCGTTTGCCGAATCTAAGATGACCATAGTCGTCTGAAGTTTGCCTTTTGTTGAGTTCAAATAAATCGTCATCATCTAAGCAAGAGAATTATTTAGCAAGACATTATTTTAAATGGTGTAATATTAGTTTAGGGTCTTACCTAGAAAATCATCCTTTATTCTGTTGTATTGACTTATTGGTCGTTGTGCTAGGCGGAAGAATGGCCGTGTGTGAACTCTGTGAGTATTTTCGCTAGTACGCACATTTGATGAGGCAGCAGATGTTGATTGAATCGAGTTGAAAGTAAAGATGATCACGAAGGAGAGTAGAATGGTGGAGTAAAGCTTAATATAAGTCATGATGATTTAATACAACCTGAAATACAGTATATTGATAGCACTTTATTTAAGCATCGATTTGTGTGAATTGTCTTATCTCACTAGCAGTTTCAGTCTGTGCGCGATCTTCAAGTTGTTTACGTCGGGCGGTGTTGTTTACATTCGGCCATGCATTATAAACTCAATCCGTTCTAATGTATAGAACTTATTTTATAATTCAGTGGACAGTTCATCACTGTGTTCATCATGTGTTAATATGTTCAGTGTGATTAACAACTTACTTGTCGTGCTTGATCCTTTGCTTCCGGTTTCTACAGACTATGAATGAACACTGTCATTACTCAGTCGATGGCCAGCAATTTATAAGTCTTCACCTCCATGCTCTACAGTGAAACAAAAAACAATAAATTTCTGACACGTAATCCAGCCGTAATCTAATTTCTTACTTGTACTTCTTTTGAGATGCAGTCAGGATTAATTTGCATTCTCGTTGCCATCGGCATGCTATTGACAAGCCTAGTAAGTACGAGGGACTTTATTTATCAATTCTTATTTTTAATATTCAATTCACGTGCTATAAGCTCTATGTTGATGAAAACTAAATTGAATCAAATTATCCGACATTAATGTTCATAATTTTGTATGAAGAATAATTACATCCCATTTGTGTTAAACATGTTACGTGTGACTGTAAAACAAGACATTTTGTGTAGAACAAGAATTAATTGCTGTTTTTATCAAGTTATCGGGAGCTTGCGTGATAGCTATCAATAATGTGTAGACTCTTTATCGATGCTATAGTTATTCCAAAAATCAGTATAAATTGCACGTGAAACGCTACAAACTTCAGTAGTTGTTACAATCCATCAACATGAAGATTTACACAATTATCGCAGTCGCAGCTCTGTTTGTAGCCACTGGGTCAGCAGCAGAAAAGGCAAGTCCGTTTCATAACTGTAATGAATTTCAAAATTTCAATCTGTCGTTATTACCTTATTCAGGGCGTGGGCGGTGAAATGAAGAAGCTCATCAAGGAGTGCGCCAAAGAACTGAAAGATAAAGCGCTTGCTGACGGACCACCTTCCAATCCACAGGCAATTGCTGCTATGTTTGTTAACCCAAAAAATAGGTGCATGGTTAAATGTGTCTTAGAGAAAATGAATGTAATTGATACTACGGGCAACGTAGCAGCGGATAAATTTAGGGAAAAAGTACCGTTCGCCAAGAAGGTGGAAGAAAAGATCATTGCGGATTGCGCGGACAAAACGAAGGCTACTGCTGATCTATGCCAAAGGGCATTTGATGTAACCAAGTGTGTTATTACCAGTAAGATTCCTGCTGGTATTTAAAGTGCGGTGATAAATAAATAATGTATTTTTTCGATTAACTTTTACATCCATTGCAGGGGATACTTTTACTGGTTTTCACAGAGACAACAAACAAATGATGTTTGTCAGAACAATAATTTGTCCTTCAAAGTTATGTAAATGGCGCAAACAAGTACATAATAGTTGTTTTGATTTGAAATGATATGATTAATAAAATCCGCAAGTGAAATTAACACCTTGATTTTGTAAATAGTAACCTGTCATTTATATGCTCTCTAACTAGAGTTTATTGATGAAAATGCAGGGAGGCAGGTGTGTAGAACGGTGCGTCGAGCATAGCGCCTGCTTCTCACCTAGGAGACCTGGGTTCGGCTCCCGGTGGGGGACCCCTGGGAGTTCCATTGATCCGTGGGGATGGGAAGGTTATAATAGTAGACTAGACAGTAACAACATGATTTTCAAGAATATTGCTCTATTATTTCTCTTCTTTATTCATTTCAGTTATATCTTTAGTTGCCCGTTGTTTTTCATAAAGAACTTGACATGCATATGAAAATTAAAAGTAATTATTTCTAGTAAACATATATGAAATTAAAATATAAGCTTTAATTCAAGCTGTTATTATGTACATAAAGAGTTTGTGGCTAAAGGACCGTTGGTCGATAGCTTTGAATATGTATGATTGTATGTATGATTGTTAATGTGCCAAATATATTATTAATAAAGATTTTGTTATAATCGAAATAAAATAGTCAATTTGTTAAACTTAAAATACAATCCTGAAGTCCTTACTTAGTTTTTTATTTTTCAAATTTAGTCCCCACCCACCTCCAGAGATGGAGGTGGTAATTATCCTATTTGCTGAAACTATATCCAATACTACTTAAGTAAGAATTCTGGAGGATTTTCGCGATCCCAGAGCGAGGCTGGGCCGGGGGCAATGCAAACGTTTGATAGCCGTCGTAGAAGATTTTTAGCGCTGTCTTGAACGACACGTGCATAAAAAATCAAAATTCCGGCCTGCCCCCTTTCTCGGGGGTGGCTCTTCTCGTTTGTTCAATTCTCCAACCCTTTTTGGATTTGTATCACACATTATTGGGATTGGATTTTCTAATATCTTTTTGTATGGTGCATATTAGACTTGATACTTCTTCGAATTCCTTGAGCCCCAAGTATTATTGAATATACTTGTTATAATTTACATTGCTTTAATGGGGAGGGCCCCACACTCTAACGTACTCTGAATTTGGTCGAAAAATTCAACGGCTTCCGCGGGAATCGAACCCGGTACCAACCGGGTACGAACCTAGAGCGCAGAACACTAGGCCACCGCAGTACCTGCCGAGCGATAATCATATCATTTATTTATTATCTAAGTTTGCCACTATTTTAAAAAACGCATGTCATATACATATTAAAGATACACGATAATTTGTAATCACCAAAAAGACTGTTTCTTATTCTAACAATGTAGTAGTTCTGGAAATAACTGTTCTACTCTGCTGAAGCACCGCATCTACTGTAAACAATACATAAGATACACTCTTTAGTATGCACTCGGTTCCTCGTGCATTTTTAACGATGATTTCATCCCCTGCGATTGCACGACTTTCACATAGTAGCAAAGAATCAATATTTAAACTTTAAATAAGTTTTAACATTTTAATTCTTCGCATAAAGAAAATTATTTAAAAACTGCAAAAAAGTGGAAATTATCACACACACCGTGCGCACAATAAGTAGCTAGCTAATTATCTTTATTATGTTGATAAACATGGAGATGCGGAAATCATTCAATTTGAGGAATGTACAGAATATATAATTCCGAGTATTGTTCAGTGTGGTTACGAAGTGTTTTATTATGTTGATAAGATTTCACTATACACTTACTAATACTCACTTGCCTTCTTCAGTATACAGTTGTCTTTTTCTACATTTGGAAGATGGCAACATGCCGAAAACGTTACACCAAGTGAATATTAATAAGTGTTACACTGAAATCTTATCAACATAATAAATCTTAAAAATTTCGTAACCACACTAAACAATCCTCTAATTATCTTTATATGTAATTATGTATTATACGTTTGATTAATAATCATTATTATTTACAATATTTATACAGATAGATAACTAGATAAACGTTATAGTACACAACTTATAGACATCAACCTAAGCCCTAATAAATATTTACGGTTCTCCATCTCTCCACAGTTCATCATTCGCAAGGGACAAGCGCTCAAAACGTTTACATTACATTACAAAAAATATACATTTAATTTGTTATTTATGCATCATTAGAGTTAGGTCTATTTTAATGCAATTTATCGATATACATATTTTATGATGGTATGCTTTCTTGTTTAAATAGTATTGTTAAGTCTAATTGGTTCATCATTGTGTTAGCATAGCTTGCTCCGAATACATTCAATCATGCCACATGGAGAAGATTTGCGAACCGCATAACAGCCTCTAAACATGTACATTACAGGGCATCTACATCAACATCTATCACATAACGTACAGTGTTGTTGATATACGCGGATGAGTTAACAGCAGTTTCATTTACTTTAACAACGTCAGGAAATTTCTGATAACACTTTAACTGGTAGGTAATGTTATGCTAGTTGTCGCGGAGCCAATTGAAATATCACAAATCATTAATTGGTGACTGGATGCGTGTGCCATCGACAAATAGAACCTGTACGCTATCACCCCAAAACTACCATCGTTCATCTACATATGCTTATCTAATTTCGCAGCCAATGCCCTGCATAAAGGTTTCAAATTTAGTTTTCGCGTGTTTAGTGTGTATTCCAAACTCCACCACAGTCCGTGTTAGGTAATGTTGAAATTGACAACTGATATGCGTTATAACTACGCATCTAATTGACACGACAAACACTACAGCCTTTTCCTCGTACGGCAAATTGCTACAACACAATCTCCGGGTTGAGAGCTAATAATAAATTAAACGTTTCTTCTCTTCTTTCCTAGTGTGGTCATTCGTTGTAAGTAACAAGCAACATAGAATGAGTAATTGTGTATCATCAATTACGTGACCAGATTGATTAGTCCTACGCAACAATTTTATCTTTATTCTAAGCGCATTCACTCCTTAACAAACGCCTCGCTGAATACCAAACCAAAATCAACAGTGAGTGAACGCAGCGCAGCGACAATGACTATGATTAGAAGCAATTGCATCTCAATATGTTGCTGATGTAGTATTCATAACAAATTAATATCAATAAATAATAAAGCGTTTGTTTGATCAATTCAATAATTCAATGCAGCTCATCCATAATCGCCTTGATTGATAGCAATGATTTTTCTTGAGTGAAAATAGACTACGATGATATCGTATGCCTGTCACTGCCAGGATTGCCATAGTCAGCGTAACGCTACTTGAGAACATTCAAGTTTAAACAAACGCCCAGCATTCCAGAGTCTTGACGACAAAATCCACGTTTGGTGTGAGAGGATCATTGGCGTAAGTCTTGCAGGTCTCTGACCTACCCTGATAGAGATCGCCGTCCAACCAAAGGCCGAACTTGCCGTCGCCGGCGCCGATGCTTAAGCTTTCATTGTTCCCCTTGATAAAGTACAAGTTTTCGCCGGTCCAATTGTATACCTGGAACTCCGGGCTAAATCTGAAGAGTAGCGATTCGCCAGTGCCATAGAAATGATCGGAAACTTGCAGAGCGCAAGATGTTAAAGCACCAAATACCTATATAATTATATCAATTAATAACGTATAAAATTTACTAAGAATTACACATACGTTATTGTCAGTATCTTGAATCACTAATAAAATAGGTGATTCTAGTTTGTGCATCTTTCTGTACATCGAATTTAGCGAAAAGCCATTCTGACTAGTACTGAACACCAGCGTCCAGACATAGCCCTCGGCCCTAGCGGGTAGATGTTTACACAAAGATTCCCGATGCTCGTAGGTGAGTACTTCCGTAACTCCAACCAAATCCGGCGGAGTAAGTTCAATGTCCAAAGATTGAGTGGCGGAGGCGTACAGCGCACGCCGAAACTCTTCGGACATGGGTAACACCTAAACAAGATAGCAATTAGAAAACGAATTCAAAAAGTAACATAATAAGTGAGCGTGACATAAAATCAAAGCATATGTAGTCTATTCGCTAAAGAGTTATTGCATTGACGGACTCGTCACGGGTCCATCAATCACGTACACAGCTAATGCCAGAAATGAGTAAGTGACGTGTGTAATAAAATATCACCAAGTTTTTGTTTTCAGCGTACATAATTCATGTCGATTGCTGTTTTGAAGAAAGTGTACTGTAGTCAATGTTAACACAATTATGTCCAATTAAATCGCCCGCTATTCTACTATCAAATGAGTAATTGACCAACAGGTCAACTGATGAACACACCACTGGATATGCTAATTTTTCGACCTTATTGCATCATTAAAAAAGTGCCAACACACGGTTGCAGTCTTTTTCCTATTCAAACTACCAAAATATATATAATCCCGAACGTAATAATCACGCCAATTGAAAATCTCGTATTCACGAAGAATACAAATCCAACGCAGAAATTTACCAAATCACTGTTAGTTAAACATTAAATGGTTGATGTTCATTTAACTTGTGTGTTATTTTCGTAAGTGATGGGCAATATCAATGTTTATCGATGTTCGTGTTACTGCTTAAAAGTGTTTAACATGCTAATAGAGTAAATGATAAGGCACCGAATTTTATCAACGCACGTCGTCCGCGAACGCGCTCACGGAGAGGTGTGATCACTGACTGAGCGCCTACTTGTACCTTCTGTTTGTTTGACCGGTGCAGACGCGATTAAAACAAGTTCAATTTTAACAACTCCATAGCTAGCACCTCCAAGTATAAAATAAAAACTCAAACTGGTTATGTTTAATTGCAGACATGTAGATGTGAGTATTGAGCATGCAGCAGCTCAAAAATAAATAAAACGCGACATAAAATGCCTAAGGTGCGCCCCATACCAACGTGAGTGCCAATTTACGTAATAGTCAAACGTCCAAAAATACCAACAAACTCTATGTAAACGTTAGAACCAAATATAACACATGTTGCTGTGACCTTTGACAAAGAATCTCTGGTTTGTGATCATGTCGTAATAACCGAAGCATCTTAAGATGTTCGGCAATTTAATTTTAAACTTACATCGCTAGTAGCTAACACAGAAATAACTAACATAGCCACATACTAAATGAAAGCAGTCAACTACGTGGAGTGCTGTTTACGCTGCCCCCGAAGGCTCGAAGAGAATAGAGCAGGGGGGCAAGGAGCAGAAGTAATTTGCAACAATGGTAACAACTAAAGTAGGAATTGATAGACAGAAGTAGCAACATTGTGAAGGCATTCAGAAAGACAACTGGGAAACAATAATTTGTTGATTTTTGACTTGTCTTTGTTTGGAAGTTTGTGACGTGCATAAGTCACCTCATCGTTGCCATCCGCCGACATCGTCTGCGTCTTGATGATGCTGTAGATCTTAACGTATGGCGCCTTGATCAGCTGCACCCACACACAAGCACACGGAATGAAAAGATATTTAAGATTGCTGCTTATTGGTACATTATTTGCATGTTTTGCTAAATCGCACAGCCGAACAGTAAACACCAAACACAACAATCGACCATATATCGGCATTAAACAAAAAACAATTGGCAAGATATCGGTCCCCTGTTTATGAATTTTGCACAGCTTTGCTGATACCGCTCGTCGACCTTGGCATTCAAAAATTCGTTAAACAATTGTCCACATCATAGCCAACGTGGCCGACATGATTCAACTTTATTATATCTCACGCGACGGATGAGATCAAGTAAATTAATGTATGCAATCGTAAACTAAAACAGAGCAAGAACGCTCACCTCCCAGCTTTCTTTGGTAAGTTCGGTGATTTCACCGTCCTGACTTCCATGTCGGCTTGCAGACGGCGTTGGCTCGTCGCTCCACAACTCGGTGTCAAGTTCCACCAGTGAGAAACCCCTACCACGTACCTATAAATAACACCGAAAACCATTACAAGTGCGCTACAGCTAGTCCCGGTTAACGTTGACTTACTTGTTCTTCATTTAATTCGCCGTACAGGTACGGTACCCACGCCTGCACGAAACTGTAAAGTTCGTCGACCTTGTTTTTGGGCACACTGAACCAATACTCCGGGCGCATCTTCTTCTTGCCATAAGACATTAAAGGCGTAGAGCGCGGAATTGGCTTGTCGATGGGTTTGCCCATTCTTAGGCGCAGATAAAGTGGAGGATCCTCGCATGACCTTGCTGGCCTTGGAATCAGTTCTAAAACAAATACTCATTTCATAAAATAACACCCACGTCACACAATTATTCAAACAAAATTAAATCAACACTGCAACCAATCACTTAGGTAAACGTACTTAAAATATTTTTTTTTGTTTGCATGTCTGATTCTGTAATCCTGATGAGCATAAAAACTGAATGAAAACGATTGCAAGCAGCCTGAACACTTGAACGTAATTAGCAACAATAACATCTAACAGTAGTAATAAAACACATGCTGTGCAGAGCAATTAAGTAAATTAATAAATGAGCTACACCTACCCAACTGGTCAAGCCCAAAGTGCGGCGAACGCACTGCCATAACAGATAAATTACTTACAATCATTAGATGAACATGAGAATCAAACATTATTATTAAAATGCGCAAATTGCATATCAATCAAATAAACAGCCTTGAACACATATTATTATTCAATAGTGTTTATTTGATGGCATTATGAATATTTGAGATGATTTCCAACAAACACCAAAATTTAACACTACTTTTCTACGAAAATTGAAATGTCAGCCAGTGCTGTGTAAGCACAACAATTTTCTAAGATGCCAATGTTAGAGATGATTATGTTTGAATTTGGTTTAAATTTATTCACTCCTACGGTGCTTCGAATGAATCCTAAACTCCAGATTTAGAATTAAAACGCGTCAGCACTATCCTCTTGTACATAACTTAATTTAATATGTACTTACTTTCAAAAGACACAAATAATTCAGGCATGTCATCCACTGATACCATGGATCTGTAATCCAATTTTGGAGGGGGCGCTTTGCCACTTTTGCTACCTCCTTCCGTTGGTTGTCTGATAAAAGTACCCACAGAAGACCGTCTGCAACAGTAACACAAATAAATTAGCACACAAGTGAAACAATCTTAACTGCCCAACAATTAATAAGTAGGGTAAATGCAGTTAAGGTAATGAAGTCAGATAGCACGCTCATTACCTAATGCCGCAAAGTATTGTGTTAATTTTGCATAGACCGCGAATAGTCAGTAAGTGTAAGAAATGTGTTAATCTAAGAACGATAAGCATATTAACAGGAGTGCAGTGAAGGGTGATTAGTGTTAGGATAAACAAAGGACTAGAAATTAAGACATTCGTTGGTGGGTACAGTGTATATCGCTGTCGAAAGTGTGGTGTATACATCGTGTACGACCAACACTGAGCAGCACATACCCCACAGCACCAACAGTAGCCCCGACAGCATTCACAGCGCCGCCGACCGCATTCACAGAAGCGCCTACCGCCTCACCAACAGCACCGACTGTCGCGCCAACTGAAGCGCCCACTTGTGCACCCATCGCGCCAACCTGTGCACCCATTGCACCAACACTTGCGCCCATTGAGCTGATTATGCCCGTTGGAAAGAAGCTTGTGGAGTCAGTAGTTTGCGGAGAGTCGGTAGAGGCGGTCGCTGGCGTCATTGGCGGACCTCCGCTGCCGCCAGAGTGCGGCCCGCCTGAACCACCACTCTCTTCCGAGGGGGTTTTACTCAAGAATAGACCAGTACCGAAGTCCACCAAGTTGATTGGCGAACTGCTCAAGAGCGGTTACGAATGCATGGATTATATAGAAATTAATGATTAGTCATATAACGGGGGCAGAGCAACAAGGTATTCAAAACCTGTTAAAAAGGTTCCACAAGCAATGAGTGCCTTTCAAAAAAAAAAAAAACATGCATCGTCATTGTTACAGACAAAATAAGAAATTAAATAAATACAAAATCAGCAAGCTTGCTCTACCTAGAAAAGACCTTTGAGAATACTGAGGACGAGTGATGCACGTCAGCCGAGTGAGGATGGGGAATTTTCTCAACTTCTTCTTTGCTCCCTTCGCCCGCCAAAGTTTCCATCCATGAGAGAGGGTATGACAAGCGCTTCAACATCTACAAATATTACATTGTTACATTTTCAAAAATGTAACAATATTCTCCCAATACATAGAAGTGCCAACAACTTACCTTATTTTTCCGACTTTCTCCACCTTTATCCAACTCGTCTTTGTCATTGGTGCTAGTAGAGAGACAAGCTGAATTCTGATCCGCCTCCGAGCTCGAGTCCAAACTGAAGGAAACTGAATTAGTCTTCTTACGCCCGGGACTATCTGTCGCTTCGGAAGAAGTAACATGAGTCGGAGCTATTGTAAGCGGAGGCACCCAATCATTTGATAAAATTACATCCGCATCACTATATACCTGTTATCAAAAAAACAAGAGCAAATTAATTCCTATCTCTTTATGAAATATAATATCTCTATAAGAAAGTAGTTACCTGAGTTAAAGGCTATTTTCATGCGTGGAATGATTTAGTTAGAAAAGAGAAAAAGAACAATCAGTTAGTATTAATAAAACCCAGTACTTAAGTCATCAACTCACTTTCTTTGTGGGCAGAGGTACAACAGGGGGCATGCTAGTATCTCTGATATCAATGCCAGAATCGTGACAGCTCTGTTTCGTTAAACTGTCTTCATCTTCGTCGTTGTGGATGGGAGGTGCAGGCGAGGCAGACATGGGCAGCAATTCATCAGTGTCCATTGATGCGCGATCACGTGAAGGAATAGCCCAATGGTGATCTAATAAGGATTTGCGGCGTTCTTCTGCTGAATGTTGCACAGTGAGGTTTTCAGAGTCGTCCAGGTTTGTTGGGGTGACAAGATCACGCTCGAAAGCTTTGGGAAAAGCGTCGCCTTCACGTTCGGTGCAGGAACAAATTGATTCTGCATCGTCAGCAGTGACTGCAATTTTAATGTTTTGAAATTACTATTAGGAAGGCAAGATAAATCATAAACAAATCATTTTGCTTGAAACTTGAGATCTGATAAAATATAAATACACAAAACTTCAAAAGAGTTAAATTATGCGCATAAATAAAGTGAATCAAATAACTTAAGTAAAAAACTGAGAAATGGCAATCCAAATAAATTATTGTTTACATACAAAAAACAATGCTAAAACCTTGAAAACAATTTTATAGGATTACTGAGTAATTAAATTACATCAATCTTAGAATAAACGAACGAAAAAAACATTCCAAGTTAGTTCTGACTTACCTAATTCAGGAAATGTTTCATCTTTCACCAACAAAGAATCTGTAGTACTTTTCTCAATTTTTGGATAATAAATCTCCTGCTTTTCGCTTCCACTTTGTTCGATGTGCCCAACACGCATATGTGCAATATCATTATAAATCGCAGCATTCACAACAAATTCCATTGGGGCAATCACCCCATACGCTTCTGGTCCATGCTCAATAACTAAAGGATCCGAAACGTTCGGGTCAAACATCACCGCATTCGGCGTGACCAACAACACGCCAGACACGACGCCCTGTCCATCAGTGATATGTCGCACATTAATCTTGAGAAAACGTTTATAGATCGCGGAATCTTCCTCGGCAATGATGTCAGTTGGACCGGAAGGCGTCCGTATTCGCTCTACATGGCCTGGTTTAGGACTTGCGGGACGAAGATTGTCCAACAGCTCTACAAATTGGAAGAAATAATATTAATATGTTAAACTGATGATTCATTGATTTAGGTATAAAAAGACTTGTTAAATTTATGTTTTTTTTTAACGTTTGCATTGTAATTAACTCGCACACTGCGGGTAACTTGCTTTAAGTAGTAATATAATAAAGTGAACTGCTGATAACACGTAATCTTAGTAAATTAACGCAACGTGTCGGCACGTAAGCACACATAACAAGATATTAATGAACGCTTCAACAGATTGACAGGAATCTGAGAGTAGTCTTATTGCGCTGTATACTACAATTTAAAGATTATAACATATCAAAAGCTGATTTAACCCGAATTTTACGTGAAACTCACTTTGGAGAAATGCTATCCCAAACATGGCAGCACAACAATACAACCAACAATGCCAGCAAATCAGATTTTCATGATTCAAACCACGGCCGTGCGTTGTGTGTACCAAACACAACAAATTATTGTGTCCTGCGGCTGATAATATACAATACTGGTCCGCGCATGTATTGAACAAGTAAATAGCACCGCTTTATTTGATTCTCTCTCTTATCTTAATGCGACGTAGATGCTTGCCATTCCAATCTCGCGTCACACTCGCACATAGCGCGCCTCACGCCTTAAAATCGTAACTGTTTATACTAGTACCTCACATGCCAATAAGCAAAACCTCTACAAACATTATCTCTAATGTCACAGTCATTTTAAAGTTTTATAAATGACTGGAATGAGTACAACACTTGTTGCAATCACTGCAAGTAGCTAGTCACCTTTTTCATCAGCAGGTAGCTCATCATGTGTCTCTTCAATAGGTGTAGAAGCATCAGAGTCATTGTCTATTGCTGCTCTTACAGGCACAAAGAGCTGCTGGCCTGGAAAGATGTATGGAGTCCCTAAACGATTCAATTTGGTCAGTTCTGATGGAGTTGTGTCAAATCTAGCTGCAAGTGACGTGAGTGTATCTCTATCAGCAACCTAAAATACCATTAAACAGGAGTCAGTAAGCAATATGTACATACTTCTATAATAACTGTGTTATTCAAAGTGTGAGTGCTTACAACATATGCTGTAGTATTCTCTGGTGGTCCTGTACGCTTCTTCTCAACAAGACTGTTGCTGGATCCATCTCCATCTGGAAAAACCACCAAAACCAAGTTAAACTCATTTCAACAGATGATAATTAACAAGTAGACATGTTAAACCAGAATGAACATAACAATGAGCAATTTGATAGCAGGAAATCATCTGCAAAGTACAACCTAACCTCGTAGGACGTTAGCAGGAGTCTCGCACAAAACATAGTCAAACTCATCCACGTCAATGTTGATGCGACTAACTCTATCGTAATAGTCGTCGACGAAGTTCATTTTGGCAGGTGTTGTCTGTTGTTATCATATGCAGACGGTACAGAAGACGTAAACATCAGGGCACCAAGTAAACAACGTAAACATATCGATTGCCGACACATTCACAAGTTTTGCAACAGCACAATAGATTCACTACATTAGCAGAGTACACAACGATGTGAAATAAACCTTCAACTTTGTGAGTCATACGCTTTGCTAATGCAGATCTCTGCGTTGCCGCCCTGTGTAATGTTTGTTTCAAGGCTACGGCGCATGAATTTTGCTGCGCGCAAACTCTGCCACTACAAGTTGAAATGGAAATTCGAAAAGAAAGAACTAAAATAAAGGCATTAAAAACTATAACCAACAAAGTTTTAAGGCCCTCCTTGAGTATTCTTCATAAATTTGTAGTGCAAAAAAAAACGTGCAAATTTATTATTAACATATTTAAGCTATTTTTGCGCGTTTAAAGCTATTTCTAGCAATTTCATTGTACACGAATTTCTTTTATGTGCTTTTTACATTCAACAAAACATTTGTTTCCATGGTGTTCAAAGTACTAGTACCTTAGAAATTTTAATTCAGACTATTTTTAAATTTCAAATGATGTCATTGGGCGTTCACACGCAAAGGTAAACATTAAAATCAAATGTAGTCTATAATAAGTAAATAGCTTAAGAATATTGTAAGAATAATTAGTGCTTATTTCCAAAGATAGCGACATCGTACTTGACCTCCATTCCATTATACTGCATCAACTACTAGGGTTAATCGCAGTTACTGAGCCTGAACTCTGTTGGACTATAAATTATATTGAATGTACCTCCAGCAGGATTTAAACTCGTGTCCCTCGAATATGCACCTCGCCGTCACTGCTACAGTCTACGATATTTCCAAAGTATTTACGAAATTGATCGTTGGATGGTTGAGATTATTAATTATTTGTTTCCAATAAGAATTGCAATTTACTTGCGCCTCATTGGGTCGCTCAATCGTAAAATTCCGTAAAGTCGCTCGATTAATCGCGATCTTTGCGCCGCCGACGCGAGCGCCACAAAAACACCGTGGTCTAATGGCAACGAATCCTGGAAATTTGACGACAGTCGAGAATCCCCCTCAGAACAAACATCAATTGCAGCCTACTCCTCTCAAAAAGAATCTCATTTCTTGCCATATACCATTAGAACCACTCAATACGAATCATACACCACGACAAAGCAAGCAACATCACCTCTCTCTTACAAACCTAAGAACACAAGTTCCATAAGCAGTAATACCAATCAAGCCAACATAACACAATACAAAACCATACACCACGACAAAGCAAGCAACATCTCCTCTCTCATATAAACCTAAGAACACAAGTTCCATAAGCAGCAATACGAAGAATACGAATCAAGACAACATAACACAACTATCTATTGCAAGTTACTCTTCAAAACGAGCCGTCAAATTTATACAGTATGAGACTTAGCAAAATACGACTTCCACAAATAGTAATACAAAGCAAAGCAACTCTCCCATATAAACCAATGCAAATCAACCACATATAAAAATTTGATACAACACTATACTACTGATAAATAATCAAATATACCACTGACTCTCCCAAATTTGTTGTTGGAATGTTCCATGCTTCAAATCATGATTTCAATTTATACAATAGTATGTAAATTATCTAATAAATGTTACTTTTAAAAATTCGCTTCAATTGTTGACTTGCTGTAGGCAACATATCAAACACCATTTAAAGGTCATTTAAATTTCACTAAAATGCTAGTAATTAATGAAAATCATTCAGTCTTTTTGACTCAACCCCAAAATCTCCCACTAAAGGTCATCTCAACAATATCGCCTCATTCATACTAAAATCCGCCAAACACTCCAAAACTGCATGTAATCTAGACAATTTTAAAATGCAATTAATATTGACGTAATCGTAATCATGCAGTACTTGGTCTCAGCTTAGCAGTAGGATAACAAGCACGTTCGGCACCCATAATTGGAAATCAGGTTGGTATCGAATCGAAAAGGCAATAAAAAATATAATTACTCAATTACGCACCGCGCAAACGACCTAAAACCTCGTGCCGCAAGTCCCACGTGTGTGGCCCTCATGGCCTGCTGCAGTTTTCTGGGCAGCGCGCATTCAAGCAATGTATTATGTAGTTTTATTGCAAATTTATGCCATACATTGAATATGAGGTTGGTTTGTTGTTGATACATATGGCGTTGGCTATGTACCAAATGCGTTCGGCGAACACCACAACACATCAAAACATGAGAAACGTGTGGGAGGAAATGGAAATTGCACGCTTTAGGGTTGTACTTAAGCATCTTGAAATCATATCAAAACTACGGAGCAAAAGACTTGTGCATATTTTAAAGTTCAACTTGGAAGAAAAACCAAGTGCAAATAACAAAGAAACGAGAGGCATGTGCAGGCAATTACATTATATTTATGGCATATAGCAAGTAAAAATTTGCAACTTGCTTAAAATGAGGTGGTATGCTTAATGCGTCGTAAAGCTCTCAACGCGCCAGCATTTTTGGCGCAAATACAATGCAAAATTATGGCGTTTAAATTAAAAAATGTGTGGCAACATAAAGAATTATAAAACATAAAATAAAAACTAAAATATACGAAAATCCTCCGCAAAATTACATTTTAAATACAACATATTCGCATTAGCTTTAAATTTAATTAAAGTAGAATAAAAGCATTTCCAAAAATCAATCACACGCCAATATACCAGTTAACCCGCGTCGAAATTCAATTAAATTTGTTTACATTTGGAGCCAATATGCAAACAAATCTCTTTTTTATACTTTCATTTTACACCCGAAATTTTAAACCATTCAAATGCCCTCACATGCCATATTACAATTGCGGCAAATTACAACTAATTCAATCAGAGTGCGCCCGCGCTTGAATAAAATTCCCGGTTGTCATTTCTCGCAAATAGAAATTCGGGAGAAGTGTGCAATATCCGACACATTTTAATACCCAGCATTGATTGCATATAAATACATGTTTATACGCAGCTTGTGTTCACACAATGTAAATTGTAAGCCTTAATAAATCAGGCTGCTAACAAGATAATAACTGATATAAAAAATGCCTGAGGTGCGAGTTAATCATATTTATAATTGAACACACGATTGTATCAAAAAGAACTTGAAACAGTAGCAAATTAGACAAGTTAGCGCATAACAAGCAATTTGTTAAGTAATTGTGATTGGATGTGCTTAGAGTTGTTAAAGTTGAAAATGTCCGAGAAAAGAATTAGTAATATACAATTGAAAACAAATTCAATTTGTTTTAAATTAGAAGACGTACGCCTCAAATTTTGAGAAAATCATTAAATCGTCTCAACTAAATGCTTTTGATCAAATTGTTCTTAAAATTATTAAGTTTTAAAATTTACTAACCTTTACTGAGTGATTTATCCAACTGTTCATCAACCTTAGCCCTCAATGCCTCCAAATCGAAAGGTGAAGTAATGCCATGATCCACACTCCTACTTTTACTCCTGTAAACCACAGAAAACCCACAAATTAATTTCAAAAATGCAAGCACATCATAGAAAATCCCCTTTACCGCACATCATAAATCATTAGTAGAATGATGAAAACCACAATTTACGTGTAGCAACCCAATTAAAATAATTATTTTGTTACTGAATACTGCAACAAAATACACAATCAGTAATACCAGATTAGAATCCGTAGAATATGCACGATTCGCATATTAATTCTCCAATATTGCAATAATAAATGAACAATAAATCAGTAAAAAGTTTTTAATATGAACCCAAATGCGAGAAAAAAAGTTATTACTTGGTAAATGTCATTTTAGCACGTTTGGCTCGGGAATGTTGAACAAAACGTCAAACATTACACATTTTAGTATATTTTTATTGCAATGCAGATTATAAACTACCAACAGACACAATCCAGCACAGACAGAACCTATCAATGTAGAATTAGCATTTTACCAAGTTAACAGCGATTAAAAGCCATGAAATTTCTGAATGAATAAGATGCATAGAAAAATAAAATGAATATGACATTCTTGAAACACTCTGAATAGCCAATAAAGATGAATAATCAATTAATTGGTTAGTATTACAGGTATATCACAGTAGTAGCTCTGTTAAACAGTTTGGTTAGTTTATTGTTAGCCCAGATCTCATCACTTTTTGTGGACTCACCTAGTCCATGGAAACTCGTGATTTTTGGTTACGGGAACAACATCCTGAGATGCTCTGCGTGACCTTTAAATAAATAATAATAAATAAATATAGGAAAGAATAATTAATTTTGTGGAAATCACTATACATTTCAACCGAGAGCAGACAAAGCATCACTTCTGCCTATAGTCTAAGGACCTATGCCAATTCATATTCCTTGGGCATGAACCGATAAAATATCCTGTTGCACGCGTTGAATATTCAGTGTTTGACATAGTTCGTCATCTCGTATTCCTGCGGCACATGAATATCACCAGCATCGCGTCGATAATGTCGCTTCTGCGTGAATAATGAATATGCACAAAAAGAGGCAGCAGAATAATCACGCTGACATGATGTCGACTCATTGTCTCGCAATCCTGTCACCCAAGGATTTCTTATCAGTGCATTGAGAACAAACAGATTGAAAAATAAACCTAACACTCTGATTTATGAGTTCAGTTCTGTTCAAAACAACTAAAAAGTGGACGATTATGTCATCATACAAAAACTTCACTGGTTTTATTCCTGTTTAGACAATGATTATCTAATCTAATACATATTACTAGGCCCAATCTAATCATAACCATGGATGACACAAAATCCCATCACGCATAAATAATGAGCGACAAGGGGCGGATGCCTACTCATTAATACCATAATGGCATTAACAATGCCCATTGTAGCCGCGCCAACAAGGCATCGTGCACAATCTAAATAGTGTATCAATTGTCATGAATAATAAAATCAATTCACGAATTGTAGGGAATAAAAATATTTACCGCAATTAGCATATGAGTGTTTTGTTATTCAAGACTTAATACGCCTATTTAAAGTACAAATTGTTGTTTTCCTTAATACACGTGGGGCTTTTAAGTAATGCTCACGATTCACCTGATTGCCCAAATGCAAAATTATGGAATCTGTTATTGTTTCACTGATTTTAACACTGTCTAAATTAGGAATGCGCGTGTCAGCGGCCATAACTCGTTGCAATAATAATCAGGCGTAATTTACGATGATATGACCTTGGATTTTTGTTTTGTTTACTAACGCCTAGCAAGACTGAGACCATGTGCATGTGATAACAGTGCGCAAATAAATTACTTGCCCAACATGTAAAGCCGAAAACCCAATAAATATTCATTTGGATGACATAAAAATTCACATCTGCGAATTGTACAACAACATTGATTACACATCGCAATTAAGTTGAATTCTCTGTCAATATCACGCAATCTTGTATTGCACACGATTAATCTTCGCTTCAACTTCATTACCTTTAGTAACTCTACCATAAACAGCGCGAAATACTATGTCATTGGGAATTTGTTTACGATACGCGTGGGCAACGCAATAGTTAAGTGTGCATTAACTCATCAATTGTGCGTGCGTCGTCGGACATTTGTGAGTAGTTATCACAATTTGTCTATTTCACGCCAAATTCATGTCCTCTGCGTGGCACGCATCGATTAGAATACTTTATGACAATATACAATAATATATAATAATACAGCAGCTAACGCTAACGAGTTTGTCGCCTGCTACGGAATATTTATTGAATTTTATCATTGAATTAGTGATTTAGTTCGTGTGAAATTTCGTGCTTTATCAGGCGGGATTGATTTAGTGCTGTAAACCTAAAATTTTCCTCTCTTAATTAAACATTTTATTTTCTCAACTTTATGATAAGTATAAATATTTAAAGAATTTGATTAAAACCTAAAAAATACGTGTTCATTATATAAACTTAATGTTTACTATATGTGCAATAATAAGAGATAACTTTAAAATATGAGATTTCATGTTGTTTAAATTAAGCATCAAATAAAAGATACAAGCATTTGCTGTGTGCTGCAAAAATCCGATAATAAAACAATAATTTTAAATAATTTGGCTTGATGAATTAACAAAATTATGCTCTGCTTTAATCAATTAACTTATTTGTTTTTTTTTTTTTTGGCATAAAAACATGAATGCGCAGGATATTTTCCTCTAAGCGTTAAATAATCATCGCCAAAATCGATTCTATATTAAATTTAATTTATACAAAACAATGCATTCGAATACCTACATTAACTTTTCAAACTCAACTAACTTCGTAAACTCCACTAAAATTGTAATCAAAACAAGTGCAGTTAATGTTTTCAAAGTTTCATATTACCAATTTCAATTTCATAACAATAAACTAAATTATTCTGTATTTATGCAGTTTGTTACTGACGCAAAAGGCAATATATTGAGACCTATACCACTTTCAACTAGAACATATTTCGTTCCGCACAATAATTGTTTAATTTGGCATTTACATGCTGATAAATAACAACAGAAGTAAAACGCGTCTTGTGGCGGATAAAAATAGACGACAGACGCACACACAACACATGAATTACACGTCAAGCAGAAGCCCAGGTCGCAATCATTCGTTGTTTTATGTGTGATGCATGAGTGTGCAAACGCATTGGAACAACTACGCAACAATCGCTCGTATATTTAGCATTTTAGCGTGGCTGGTAATGGCGTGAAGCGAAACAGAAATAAAATTCAAGCAGTACTAACACAAAGCAATCAAATATGTTGCAGCCATGTAAACAATGTGTATTTTTAGCGATGTGCTTGAATGTAAGGAAAATGGAAGCCAACAGAAAGGAATTTTCGAAATGAAAAACAGATTGATTAAGATACTACCGAAAAGACTTCCAAAAATAGAAAATACCTACTTTTATATTTTTTGAAGCTTGATAAAAACAATCATTTCTAATTTTCAACCTCCGAATATACCTGTAAATAACCTGATAATACATTTATAAAAGTACATAACTTGAAATAACTATTTTCAGTTGTTCTAACTGTACCTCCTGTCATTATCCTAAACTCCTTAATCTCAGTCCTCCAATTCAGTTATTAAATAATTTATAGGATAATATAGGATTCAATTCAAAGTTTCCATTCAACTTGGCATGTCTCAAAGTTCCACGTCTGACATTTATTGCGCTTAGACTCTGCTCCATTTTGCAAATTTACATAAACCACATAAATAACAAAAATAAACTCATAATTCACATTAACTTTCGCTAACTTGTCCACTTTATGTAAATTTCCCATCAAGTTAGGGAAAACAAACTAAATTATTTTTTTTACTTCATTCAGTTCCTCACCAAGTTATAGGCACAACCATTATTGGTTTACCTTATTTATTTAAAAACAATAAATTTTGGTGCACTGTCTAGCAATGCACTCGCAAAAATGTAAAACCTACATAACAATAAATATTTTTACGTAAAATTTAATAAATCACCTGTTGCAAGTGAATAAAGCGAATAAACTAAATTAAAGCCATAAAGTTTTAAAGAATTTATGAGATATTCTAGTAAAAGAATTAAATGTACGAATTTAATTAATACAGAAGACAATTTATTGTAACTTCTAACTTTTCAATTTCAATATTTTGAAAACTTGTGTGCGAGATTGCTAAATGATAAATATATATATAAAAAAAAAACATATTTTAAATTGATTGGTTCTAAAATAATTACAATAAAAATTAATTTATATTTGTTTACCCCAAATATATGCAAATTGAATTTTTTTTTAATGAAACCGCATGCACTCTCGTTGTGTACAATACGGCTGACATAAATAATACATGTGCACATAAACGGTCGCAATGCGTTGGCTGATGAATCGCTTTTATTACTTATCTTCGCGCTTTTATTGTTTCATTTCATGCTCGATGACTGCGAACGATCAAGCGATCAAAGTATGCGTAAATTGAAAACCTCCAACTGAAATTGCAATGCATTTAATTTAATTCAACTTAATAATGCGCTTTTTATTAAATTATCTGCCTTTGCACCAACTGACACTTATCAATATATATCGCATCTCAAGCCATATACACAAAACACGTTTAATTAATTCACATTCAATTTCTTTCAGACAATAAAACTTTAATAAATCAATAAAATACAGTGCATATGACTTGGAAATGGTTGATTAATAAATCCACAATACATTAATTTACGACATATTAAAGCATTCAGTACATAAAAGTGTCAAAGGAACGCCGTCTTCAAATCAGATATGATTAAATAAATTATTTGTTTATTATCTGACTCAATGTTGTGGTCTAGAGATTAAACATATTTTCAAATATTTAGTAAGGAAGTAATAAAAAATTTAAAATTATTGATAAGTTACGTATAATTTTCTTATTTATAAAAATGAGGTAAATTGTGAAGAAATTATATTAATTTATCCAAATAAGTCCAACATTGTGTTTCACACTATAGAGAAGTCGGAGAAGTTGTCTCTAAAATTTAATTACACAATTTCCTCGTAGTATTTAACATTTACGTCACCTCTAAAAATCCCCGAAATTAAGTTTGCGGATTTTACTCTCAATACCAATGAATCACAAATTCAACATCCAGATTATTTGTGCACGAATTCTCCTTGAGCCGATCAACAAATGCAGACTTTGCAAAGATGGCAGAGGCGTTCCTCTTGTTTATCTTCATCGGATATCTCCACAACAGCGTTGAGCAGTGACGATTAATCTTAAAATGCCCGAGGCAATCAACGTATTCGTAACGATACAATACCAGAGGCATGATGAAATAAAATGATATTCCATTGCGATATTGATTAGTGATTTTTTTAAATTATTTTTTATGTTCAATTCCCAATACAAGTGTCATACGATTATGATAATAATGCAAAAGATTAGCACAGAATGTGACATAGTACTCAAACATATTTAGTGATAAAATATAAGGAAAAACAATCCAACCTTGTTGGTAATTAACTGCAGACATCCTTATTATTATTATTATTATTAAAGTAAATTACTTGGAAGTTTCCTGCTAACTTCCACTTAATTTGTGCCCACAAAATCGAATGAAAAACAAATTCACAAGTTCTTGATGAAAAAGTTCAATGAATGCAAATATATTTTGGGCGTAAACTGTATTTTACGTTTTTATTGTATTAACTAGTAACTAAGCTTCCTTATTTATCCCTCCCCACTAAAATCATAATAAACTTTTACCTGGGCCACTGTTGATGTGCAAAAATATTCCACCAACTGGGTCTCTTCTGGCGGGCTTCTGGCGGTGTGGAGGACTCCACAACGCCCTTTTTCCGTTTCCGCTCAAACTTAATCGCATGCCAGCTCTTGCGGCGTACCTTCTTATCATGCCCCACAACCGCATCTACCGTAATGGCTACGTCCTGTTCGACAACAAACCATGCCTGTTCCTCCTCGGCAATCCACGGATCCTTCTCGTGGACGACGTGCAGCACTTCCGAATTCATCGTGTGCACATAATTCGTACAATAATGGTCTATGGTCCAATAAGTCCAACTTCCGGTTGGCTTCGTTACAGGTAGTAACCCCGACGCTTGTGCAATCTGTACCGCGGCTTTCGTCAATTAATTCACCTCAGCCGGCGACAAACGCGAATTACGAAAAACTTTCACGCGAGCTGCGCAGCACACGGCGCGCGAGGTCTTACGGTATTTCGACGGAGGAATTTTCTATCTAGAGAAAATGAGCACACGCGCACTGATTCACGACGGACAACGTAGGTGCGAAACAACTTCAAGATAATTAATTTCGCACAGATTGCAGTGAGTGTTGATTTTTGAAAAGCGATTGGAGTTTTCCTCCGCGGGAAAAATCTCAAATTCTTTGCGTTGAGCGTACTGCAGCTCTCCACGGTCACGGCGCGCAGGAGACTAAAGTCGACTCAAGTAAAGCCTCTCGCGCTCGTCGACGACGGTGCACTAACCTCGGCCTGCTGCGAACCGTACGCAGCGAACGCGCGGCGAATGTTGCAAACTATCTCATGACGACGACGATATCAACTTCCTCACGCCGGAGACGGGGGCAGAATCAGGACATGTTATGAACTTACCAGTTAACAAGGCAACACAAGAGAAAATGATACTCCAATTGACATTTTGCCAATAGTTCAAGAATACTCCATATGGAGTAAAGTCGTCAATATCATTACGATTACAACATCACTTAGAACAGCAATAATTTCGCCAACACTGGGAGAAAAGTTGTAATACTATTTTAGTACTATTTTTAGATATATTCTCTTTTGTCTCTTGTTCATATTTTCTGCAATATTAAGTCATGAACCTTACTTGCTACGCGAATACTTTCACAAAACATGCACAACGTCACGTACGCCTTACTCAAGCATGTCGAACGTTCAGTATTATACAAGAAGATTGAATTAAAAAGCACTAAAATTTCGTTTAGGTAATCCTAATAAATACTAAGTACAATAACATAATACAAAAGAATCCAAGAACATGAAATTTCTAGACGAGTTTTTAACATTGCATCATTGTACTGGTTGCTTTATCACCACCTTGGAATTAAAAATGTTGACACATTTTACTTCGAATATAATTTATAATAGGGAGATAGTGTGGCAACCTTTGCGATATGCGCACGCAATGTAATGACCCCCAGCTGAAATTTTGGTTTATCAACATCCGAACGATACACCATCGTGCTTGGCATTGAATGCTTTTAGATGTACAAAAGAAAATCAATCAAAATTTGTCAATATCGACAGCGCAACTTCATAGACAATCAATTGAATAATTCCAAAACAAAAATGTTGTCAAAAATCCTTACTGTGTGGTAAGCAATTGACGCAATTAATATGTAATTTTAAACATTCATCGGTATAATTTAATTTAATGTAAATCATTTATCAGCTCTAAAAACATGTCCAACGCATTTATTTTGAGTGCCTTGCTAAGCACTAATTTTATCTACACGAATGTCTTCAATGCCATTATAATACAATTCAATACGAGTTTAAATCGAGTCTATCACGTTGTCAAATTGTTTGCGAACAAAGTAGAGGCATTGAATCCAAACATTTAAGGTATTCTATGAAAGTCATGGCTGATAAAACGTTTCCAGTTATTTTTCAAGAGAATTGAAGTTAATTTTGGAACTGCCTTAGCCCGTAATGTTGCTTTCTTTGCAATTGACATTATCCACATTTTTCACTAATATTCCAATGCTAAAATAATCAAAATATGTGAAAACCAGCAAACATTCCCGGAAAAATTTAATTGCAAGCTAAATACAAATAAACCTAAAAAAATATTTGTTAATCCAATCGAAGGCATATTGTTAGTATTTGTCACTACTTCTCGCTTATTTCTTAGAAACGGAAGCAACACATTGCGCAAGCTGACACACAATCAGAAAGTAAATTATTGACCAATATTATAAGCAAGAGATAAATATTTACACAATTTATATTCAATAATCTCAAATATTTCTATAACTTTACTTTGAAATATGTCAACATTCAATCAATCAATTTATTACCCAAATAATCTCAGACATAGCAATCTTATCGCACCTATCAAAATAAATAAAACTCAGCGATTAAATAATTATCCAATTAAAGTGCATTCGAACTCGCGCCATACTCAAACTACTACTCGTGATACCGCACGTTGTTTGACAATGTGTTCATCACGATTTATTTACACGCTCCTGTCTGTTCACATTTGTTTGCAATGTATTATCATTTATTATATTTTCCAACAATAGCTTTCTTTAACCCAGATTTTCTTGTTCACTGGGCGTACGTGGAAACCGCGAATGTGTTTTCAAGTGCAAATACTGACGACATGTTTAATGGTGGTTATAGAGATTAACCGCAGGTACAAGCATGGTAATTGTATGCTAAAAAGGATACAATGATAATTGTTGACAGTTCAAACACCTAAAAAGCAGAGGTTTAAGATGTGATATTTTGTTAACTTTCCCAATTATGTAGATGAATTTTTTATTAATCACTTTGATTTAAATTCAGTTTAAAACTCAATTATTCTCCTTTAATCTCAGCCACAGCAAAATGTCCTCATCACGCTCACCAATCGATGCCAGTGTAAATTTAAATTGTAAACCCAAAGTAATTAGACTTTGTCTGGTCGTGCCGCCGGCTCGTCGCCATTAAGAGCACCGACCTTGGTGCGGCGCGAATAACACTCTTTGAGTGCTTAAAGGTCACTTCTTCCAAGATCCGCTTCCTTCCTTCCTTCCTTCCTCATCGATACAGAAACGCAAATAAATGTTGTGCTGCTCTACCTGCCTGTTGCCTTCTCATAACACACTCGACACGCAAATCAGTGCAAAAATAAATAAATATCAATGCGGAACACAACACTGCGAGAAATAATAATCGACAAATCTACACAAGTTGTTGTTGGCGTCGTCCGATGATGTAAAACAAATATATATATATATATATATATATTCATTATGTTGATATAACTTTACTATAACTCTTACTTTTATACACTTGGTAAAACGTTTTCGGTATGTTGCCTTTTTCAGTATGTAGAAGAAGGCAACTGTATATTGAAGAAGGCAACATGCTGAAAACGTTTTATCAAGTGTATAAAAGTAAGTGTTATAATAAAGTTTTATCAATATAATGAATATTAAACACTTCGTAACCACACCCAACAATACTCTGAATTATATATTCTGTACATTCCTCAAATTGAATGATTTCCGCATCTCCACTCTACCATTTTAAAATTTAGAAAAATAATAATAATAATTGGAGACTAGAATGTTCCGCCGTGAATTCCAGAGAAATGAGGGTCTATTGTCATGTCATCAGGTGTATGCACACAATTTAGATTTAGTTCGTGGAAATCGCGTGGCGCATGGCTAATTTAGTTGGAAATGTAGAGCTCGTTAATTCACGCCGGTTTCAGCTACGCTGAATACCTCAAATTCGATTCTGGGAAGCAAGAAAGTGCAGAACGCTGCGACACACGTGTCGATTAGAATTTCTACGGAAAACGCATTGTGCTAGGTCACTACAGCACTAGGAAAGTTCCACAAATGTAACTCAAATTTCAGAGAGTGGCATAATAGCTCATCAATAACCTACATTACGTCATTCGAAACAAAAGCTACTTCATAGAAACTATATAAAACGTACAAGTCTTGTTTTTCAATAGTTTCACCAATACAAGTTGCAATTAGCAAAAATTAATTGAGTTACCTGACCGCACCGCACAAGTTAATTATTTATTTCGAATATGCGCCCGCTGATTTATGCAAATGTATCGGCGCTGCAATAATCTCTTCCTGCGGCTGCGGCATGCGCAATTAATACAAATTAATTCTTGTGAGACGTGTACTAATTAGTTCGGTTGCGTCGGCAGGCGCGTGATCAACAAATTACATTCAATCTGCCCACGTTTGTCGATGTTTTCTGAGATTGTTTATGCATGTGTCACTGCGTGTCTTCGCTAGGTTCATGACCACGACGAGTCCTTGAATCCACTTTATGTATTTATTGAGCAGGAAAGGAAGAGATATTGATGCAATTTATAAAATGTACAAGTGATTTAATTAACTTATGTTAATATTAATATACAAGAGGTTTTTTCATAATTTTAGGTTGCACTTTGGTCAATTAATTTGATGCCATTTCAAGGCACAATGCAGCACTTCGCTTAGGGATCTTCTTTTACTATTATTCAATTACATTCCGTGTCCGCCCAAGTGTAAAATTTGTCCTTCTCGATGCTAACCATTAATCATTGCGTAATATCAAGAAACAAAAATTCAGACTATCTCTACTATCGCACACCTCATTGAAATTAATTGAAGCCGAATCAAATAGAAATTCGAAGAGTCGTCTACTGGCATTAAATGCGAATGAAGCATTAGAAGCATCTTCTCTAATCATAAAACAAGAGAGAAGCACGCAGCAGACGTACATCACGTACGCACGCACGCATGATAATAAGAATAATGCCCGACTGGAAAACAATAGTTTCGCCGCGAAAAGCGCTCATTGCTACGCTAGTCTAAAGCAGTGCGTATGCGGCAAGGTTATGATTGTAAATAGATAAATAGACAAATAGGTAATTGACAATCAAACGTTATGTTTACGCGTAATCATTGCATTCAAACGTACATATATAGTTACGATGAATTACGATAAGTGTAAAGTTCAAGAAAATCAACATGATTTTATTCAATGGCGGTATATAGCTAGTAAATTAAGAAGAAACGCCGTTTAAAAACAAGTTTTTCCGTTGAAAAGCTACGAAACTTTGTAATTACTAGATACCTACAAAAAGACTATTTGACTTCCAACATTTTCTTATCTCAAAAATAAATTAAACAAAAAATATAATTTTTCTGCAGATTAATTTAAAATACATCATGAATGTCCAAAGTCCATAAAATTTAGTTTTAAGACATGTTCATTAAGAAAAACAGGTGGATTATAATCGCAGCAATCACCTTCACCTTTCTTTAAAGTTCTGTAAACTCGAATTGAGTAACGCTAATTTTACATCTTGCCGAATCAAAAGTTTAAAAAATTAAAGCAAGCTATAAATCAGACACAGAGCCGTCGATTCTTAAAGATGTCTATATCCATTTGGCACTTTTAGTTTCGTTTCTTGAGAAGTACATACGCATCTTGTTAAAAACAATTCATGCCAAAGGATCCACCAGCCGAGTTCAAATGATCACATCTACTTTCCGACTAGATTCTCCAAAATGTGTTGCGTTTGACTTAAATTTATTAATTTAATTAGAATCCCGCGATTTAGAAAGGTCAAACTGAATCATAAATCACATGTTTTATCAATGGCAGACACAAAAAGCGACAGCGGCCTTGATAGTGAAATTTTGGCAAATAAATTGTTTGATAAAACAAGTGCAGAGCGCGTGTGGACACAAGAAGCTAGTAAATGAAAATTATGCCATGCTCAACTTGTACAAAACGTCCGCCAAATTTTTTTAGCAACCTACATTTTTTCCTCGCCTTGAACTTTAATTGGAAATTCGCGGAATTTATGTACCAAAAGTCAACAAACCAATATTTATTTGAAATTCAAGATGGAAAATTGAACCTCCTCTAATGAAAAGAAACGCATAGAAAATACACAACGCAGCGTAAGTTGCTGCCCCAGAACAACAATACCAAGAGAAAAATGAAGGGCGTGGAAATATCGATTGCATTCTTGAGATAGATAATTCCACCGTGTTCTATTTTCATTTTCGATGGAGATTACAAATCATCTGCCCCAACACACACCAACATCTATTCTTTGCATCACAAAAATGATTCGACTAACCTTTATAACGCAAATAATTAAACACTTTATGTTATGTTCAAAACATGAGTTAGAGTCATTTTGTTGGTATATTTAGAAAAAACTTGAGTTATTCATAACTGAACCTGAAAGCTTTCACTGTGTGTTGACCATTCACAAGGTCACAAACAGTGCCAAAACTTGCTTACAGTTACAGAGCTTATCTCTATCTGCAATAAATCATTTGGATTTTTCACACATAAAACCACAACGCAATTACTACTATTCATAAACGTTAGTTGAGTTTATTTCATTTAAATTGGTTGAAACAGTCAATAAATCCAATTAAAACTAATTTCTCCGATAATTGCCGATTGGACAATTGACCTAATGGCATAATGACAAAATAATTAAAGATCTTAGCGTTGCCGTTAACGCAACATAACTAATCGAAGCTATAATAAA
This sequence comes from Diploeciton nevermanni, assembly GCA_027575565.1. NCBI lineage: Eukaryota > Metazoa > Arthropoda > Insecta > Coleoptera > Staphylinidae > Diploeciton > Diploeciton nevermanni. The sequence continues at coordinate 5,089,796 of JAODIE010000001.1, forward strand.
AATCATCGATCGATGCGAACGCTCAAGTAACAAAAATTCCGAGAGCGCCATAATTAGTTGAGACTGACATTCGACGACTTGTATTAGACTGACCTAATTTCCGTAGTAGCTAATTAATGATGTACCTTATGTCCAACAAGACAAAAATCACTTTATATTTCTAATAAAAAAAAAGATATCCACCACCTTAAATTAAAATTTTAACTGTAATTGCACACACTAACTGTATATTTTGCCCAGTTTTTTTATACACGAGTTGCAATCTCCTCAGACAAGATCAATTGTTATGATAATCAATGTGTACCAAGGTTGGCGCTACTACAATTGACATTTATTAAGAATGAAACTTGAGCATTGAAGACCTGTATGCTGAATAAACTTTAAAAGCAATGTAAACTGAAGTTGTAATTCATCAAGTCTGAATTTATCGGCTTCATTTGGAGAATTTTGTATTGTTTGATTGTCTAATGAATAAAATAGAATGTTTGTTAATAAAATGTAATGCAAGCGGAAAGACTGTTATAAATAACCCAAACACAAGGCAATTATGTGGTAATATTTTCCAAATATTACGACATTTCTTTGTTCAGTTATTCGCTTCCCAATGTGACTTTAAACGATTTATAAAAGAATTTCAATTGTTCAGAACTTGAAATTTAATTCGCCCAAACTACTAGCAAGATCACTCCAGTATCTACCTGCTTAGACGTTTTTCAACAAAACATGAATCATTTCAAAACTTTAAATAGAAGAGTTTCCACTCCATTCATCAATTTAAATATTTATAACTGTTATCCACCACAGAATAATGTTATTCCCCACTGGTAAACACCTATCATTACTCGCCAAAGCAGTGCAAAAATCATGAACCCATCATTGAAAGATCTGCGATCCGCGAGACTTCATGCAACTTTATAGAAACCGAGCATTCATTGTGCGCTTGACAGCAGCTTGGTTGCGTCGCCGCCCCACGTGCTTGACCCAGGTTCTATTTTCAGTCTCACTCAACGCGCAGACCGAAAATCTTTAGCAAATCATCTACATTCTACAATCTACTGCATAGTGCGCCTAACCACTGCGAATTGCTATCGTTGCCGCCTCTATGGGTGTAATGCTTTTGTTCGCTTCCTGTTTTCCGAACACGCATTGCACAAGTAGTGGTGTTTGCAGGACAAAGATAGCTTTGTGGTTGGTTTGTTGCGAGGTTCGCTGAAGAAGAGAGGAATGAAGGACGCGGGCGGTAAATGAGCATTTCGCCTCTACGGCATTTTCTACGGTGGTTAATGAATTGGATAAACATGGACGCTAATTTAAATTCCGTACATGTTGCAATAATTTTCCATTAATTGAAATGTCAATTATTGTCTACACCAAAATAAGTTTTATCGATTATCTCGCAAAATACTTAAAATGCATTTTCTGGGACGAATCGCAACGCTCCGTATCGTGATCTAGGGCAAGGACGAATCCTTCGAACACGTTTGGCAAGCACAATTTCTCGATATTCAGATACATGAAAAGGTGGCGAGAAAATCGACGCGGGAGACAATAAAGCATTTCCAACACACTCGAACCGACAGCAATCTCTTGATGTGAAGGAAAAAACGAAAATGAGCGCAGCTAGGAGTGCTGAATGAGAATTAATGTCAATAAATTCTCAGAAACTCTTCAACATATTGATATTTCGACCAATGTATGATGTATTAGGAATTTATGTATTCAGCAACATTTGGCCACATGTAGGGTCAATAGATAATCCCGAATGTTAACGATTCTTTATTGTTGTACAACGCAAATGCAGATATATTTTAATTCTTGACTACTTCCACCTTGCTTACAGTAATTCCATCAATCAACATATTCATCCGAGTATCGTTTTGTTACTATCATTTTTGCCTGTCAAACTGTCTGTCCCGATGTTTTGTTGTGATCACCAACTGCTAGTTAAGTTAGATTCCAAACAATAAAACAAGAAAATGATTAAATCGGAAATTGTCAAGACATTTAATCCGAAGACAAGTAAATGATTTAAACGCAGCAAATGAAGTAAAATGAAGGCTCGAGGATGCGTCCTTGAGCAACGGACGTCTGCACGTGCACGCTTAGCGTTAACAGTGCACATTTTCAGATTTGCATTGCGCGCAGTATGCGACGAGGTGTTTAATAAGTTACTCGGCAGGCTGTCACAACTTCAGGATCAAGTACGCATTAAATAAATTACAGCGCGCGGATGTTATTATAAGTTCATAAATTGCCAACGCTCAGAAAGAACCAGAGGGTAATCATGTCAAATGATCCGTGAAAAATCAGCATTGAACTTTCCACGATCCAAAATCACATGGAAAAACTGATCGGGCATTGAAATCAACGACTCCGGACCTGTTTGACGGTGATAATCTCAATTACTGAGCCGATTGCGACATGTCAATGCTACATTCCCACCCGGATAATGAACAACTTCACATTTCAGTTGATTATTTTTATTCATTGCGCTCATTGCGAAGTGCGGTGCAACGGATGAAACTAATTCACTCGTCTGCGTTTTAGTCGATTTTTCATATCTTTGACCACCGGCGACCTCGCCAAATTCGCGACACAAAACGCCCACTCGACGACAAGGCCGCTGCATAATTACTATTTGTATATCGCATGCCGTACTCGAAAAAAAAAGTATGCAACTCCGGTGCATTTCTTTCTTCCTATATTTTATCAACACCTGTTCTATAAACAAAACATCCGGGAAACCAAAACACGATTCTTAAATGCCACAAATGCTCAAACATTCACAATTTACGAATGAGAATTGAAAAAGTTGCAAGCAATATTAACTCCGTTTTTGGTCAGATTTTGGATCTGGTCGAACACGTAAATCTCTTTGTGCTCGTTAAAAATTAATAACTATTTCATTAAATTCACATTAAACAGTTTCATGGTTCGTAATTATTAAGAAATATGTAATTGGCTACTTTAATTTTAATTGTTTATCGATTGGACCTCTTTACCTCTCTTCCTTTTTCCTTATTTTTAATGTGCACTAAGGTTTGATAAATTGGTAATCACTTAGTAAACTAGACAGCCAGTTTGCTCCGCTTGTGAGTGACAAAAATTAATCAAAACAAAAATGTACGCTGTGGAAATTCCTGAAAAACTAGTCTATACAGTGTTGGACAGTGGCGAAAATTATTATCTCTCGACCCAATTCAAGCCCAGTGCAAGCGGAACCTAATTCCACCGTATTTTTGGTAAACTTAGTAATGAGAATAAGGAATGTAAACGTAGACAGGTTATAAACAAAAAACGAAAATGTTTGAAAGTTCCAAAAACGCGGCGCAAATTCCATCAGAGGCCACAGTTTGGGTTTGCTAAAACCCACCGCCAAAAATATTGCAATTCTATCACATTGTTTTAGGTACATCCTAGTACACCGGGCTCATAAATAGACTACGAATGCCAGACGCCATTTTATCAAGTTTAACCGTTTCAACTATTTTCACGCAACGCATTTTCAAATCAAACTTATTAGAACCAGCACAAATTAAGTTCAACCATTTGAAATGTGCAATATGGATGAAATGACAAAGAAATGTTCATGTGTGTACTCACTCGCGCCAATGTATGTGCAGGCCATCTCGTAGCAGGCCCTTGAACGAAAGCCGTGCGCCCAGGGAGTTGGAGCGGTGTTGACGTCCTTGATACTTGCTGCCGCCCGCCTGTTGACGCGCCAGCTGCGCGACGTCCGCCACTACATCGTCGACGTCAACCAACACACGGCCGGCGTCGGTGCTGCCGCCCGAGTGCGCCGACATGATTTGAAACAAGTGATCGCAAGGGGTGATATACGATACGATTCAACTAAAAACAATGAGAGAAAACAAAAAATGAGAAATGCTAGACAAAACACAAGAAACTGATGAGTACACAAACATGGAATGAAACGACATGAATAGATTAAACTAAAAATTAACTCTTTCTATTAAATTTAAGGTGGAAAATGAAAGAACCTTAAAAGATTGAAACCTATTTTTATAGATTATTTTCAGTTTAATAATCCTTCCCTCTATGTATTTCCTAGTAAATTGAAAATAATAAAGTTCCTGTCATATGTGAGAGTTTGCTATTTGTCCATAGTATTTACAAGATTTGTCCGCATCCAAGAATATACATTTCTTCAATTCACTTTTTTCTTCCCGGGGCTTCTCACAGAGCCCTGTAGTACGGCAGGTAAATACCGACAACGCATCCTGCTAGCTGGAAGGCTCAGGTCATAAAACTGGAAAATTGCGACGAAGAACGACTAAGTGGACTAAGGCGTCGTTTTTTTTATTTGAGTGGACTTTTGCGCTTTTCTGTCATTTACTATTAGTTTTTGGTAGCCTACGATGACAGCATCGCGTTGGATGTAAAATTCTCATGTAATCAGAGTTAAAAGCAACTAAAAAAATTCAATTAAATGAAATTTAAAACATCGTTAATCATTGATTCATAAATAAAATAGATGAATTAAGTGTTTGTGCATCAATAAATAAATGAATTGTTAATCTGATATAAATATTTTAATTTATCATTTGAATGCAATTGCAATCTGATGGGTTCTGACTATAGACAACCACAAATACTCCAAGCTAACATTACAAATCTTGCGCAAGCTTACTCCAAATATCATTATTCCGCATTTTGTAAAACAAGCATAACGTAGGCACTACAAAACCCTAAATATTATTTGCACGCATTCAGGAAGTAACTTATCCGGCATATCTTTGGATTCCAATTCCGCAAGCGCCCCGGTTTTGTGGCCAAACCAACATCCCACAACACCGCACACAAAATACACAAGTTGAGTAGATTTGCAACAGTATGTTCGTAGTGCGCATATTTTGTTCCCACATTTCACAGGGAATGCAGCAGTCTCTTTACATTTGTAAAATGGGTTATCGAATCTAACTCCCGCTTAACAAATAACCGGAACGAATGAATTTAACAGATTTTATATTGTCCGGAGATTTAAAGCAATTCCATTAATTTTAAAATGAAACTATTCAAAGCTAAAGAACAAATTCGCCTGAAATGTATTTCAAACAAAGATAAAATCATTACCTAATTTCCCAGACTGTCCTAATTGTCGCTAGATTTCCATTATCGTGCCGTAACCTACCCTCCACTCTAAATCAGAGCCTCCGATAGCCGCCCCCACACACATAAAAGCGGCATAGAAGAAGCCTACTGCCCTACAACTACCTCGCCGCACCCAAAGACATGCAAGGCCCATCTGGTCATCAATTTTTAACAGGAAATCGATTCGCTCCGATCGTATCGCTCGCAAGGAGGTGCTGCTTCAATCGAGCGCCGTCACCCGCCCTCGGTCGATGTATGTTTACTAGGCCGAATTTCCGGCGCACACCGTCGCCCGCCGAGGCGCGCCGCCGGCAACCTTGGCCGATAATACGCAATCGTAAATAATCCATAATCCAGCTTCGAACTGACTCCACTAATGCGAATTTTACCAAGAGCACGTAATTAGAATTTCTTTTATCGAACAGAAGTTCGCACAATACAAGCAAAACTAATACGATCCGTAGTTAAATGATGATGTATCAAAATTCAGTCACAGATTAAAAACAAGAAATTTCTACGACCTCAGAATGCAATAATTGAATTCAATTCAAGTCCTTGCTTTAGTCAATAACTATTTTCCGCCTAATTTCCAGTAATTAAATTATGAGCCTCGCTTTAAAAAACGTTTTACTCGGGTTATTGTAGATCGAGAGTACATTGAGGCACAACATGCGTCCACACTTCTCACGCAATACGAATGAGAATCAAGTTTATCAAGCGATTATTGGTGGGTGGTTTTGGGGAAGACCAGCACTAATGCGTAATTTGCAGAAATCGATACGGCTCCCACGTGTGTGACGGCCGCCGCCATGCCTGTGCCATCCTCGTCCTGCCCCAACGCGATTTGCATGCTTTCCCCATCGAATCGCTACAAAGTGTAATTAAACACTTTTACAGCTGATTACAGACTTGCCTACAAAAATGTTACCCGATTTCCTTGAATTCACGATGATCTAATCTGCACGTGTCTAAACTCTATATTATCGCAACCACCTACTTACTGTTTTCAAAGTTTGTTTCACTCAAGGAGGTGAGCGATGTGTAAATAATTGCGAGCGCTTCCAGCTAGGAACAAAAACAATTCCAACTACGTAGCGCACGCTGCAGCAGAGACAAATATCTGGTTGTAAATAATAGTCGGTAGTTACGTTGTACGACATACCATTCCGAAAGCTATTATTTGACCAAGTCAAATAACTGAGTCCAACACCCGCATTACAAACAACTCCCAAATCAGTGGTTAATAATAACGTATGCGTTCGTGCGTACTGGAATCAAATCGATTTCGAAATCGAATTCATAGTGGCATCAGTTTGTTTTACAATCCCAGGACATACCATGTCCTTTAATCTCTGCAATGCAATGCAGCATGTTCTAACAAGCAATTAATCAGCGATTTATTTCAATTATCTAAATGATTCCAATCGATGCTTGTTAACATCGCTTTCGACTTTTATCAGTACTCCCCAATAACACACCACATAAACAATTGATTAAGATTGAAACAAATTGCCTTGCAATTTACAATATAAGATAAAAGAGATATTATTAAGATAATGATAAAAAAAAAAACTCTACTAAACCAATGCTCTAAACCCGGATGGTAACTCTTAAACTCCACCACAAATTCCAAGTCAAGTTCGCACTTTAACTCACTCTCCGCCCATTAGGCACACACAAAAGTAACAAGTACGCATGCAATTGATTTAGGCGGCGGGAGATAAATTTGGGCAGCCACCGGCATTTGACAAAGAGAACAAGCGCAGCCGCCTTGTGTGTATTGAATGTAGGCCGCCGCCGATGCCACCGCCGCACGGTCGAAGCGCCACGGCTGGGCCCATCCCCCATGTCGACCTTGACCGGGCTGTGTACAGCAAACAGCTGAAGCTGGCGGCGGCGGCCACCTACCAAGAGTTGACGGATTAAAAACACCGCTGTACCATACTCAAAGGTACGTGCTGCAAATATTAATTAATGACGCTTTGTACGCTTTGTTATCAACGTTAGAGGGCGGTTGGCGAAATTATCGCGAGAACAGGATTAATTAAAGCGCTGCAAAAGGCAGACGAAGATTATGAAAGGCTAATAGCGTTGCTTATCACTGAAGAAAGTACAAACTTGTTTGGAGTAGAAACAATATAGTTTTGTTGTTTGTTGTGTCTCTAATATTTTTTTACTTTATAGTAATTGATCCTAACGATTGTACGACTCTTTTTTTTATATATTCTTATATGTTTTTATATTATTTCATTGCGTTTAATGTGTTGTCAACGACTAAAACCTCAACAACGCCCCTCTCGCAATTGTCATTTGATTGCTTATTGCAATCATTGCAACACAGCATTTTTTCTTCACGAATCAAACATAAATCAAAAACAACTCTCTGCGACTCAGTAAATCTGCTGAGCTTTGCTTCAACATCAGCGCAATTGAACACCGGATATCACTAGTACAATTAAATTAACAATAATCCAACATTTCGCCAAACAATCAAGGGCAGCAAACTGAGTACTTACATGATTGCTAATTGGGACAAGTATTTACTGCCTCAACAATGACTAATTTGTCTTTTCTTGCTGCCCGACGACCGCACAGCCACCGCACTGCTGCAGGTTAGGCGACCTCGCGGATGATAGCACACCGAGCCCACGACCTGTATCAGCGATGCGCCTAGACCGTACTGCCGCCGCCGCCGCCGCCGCCGCCGCGCTATCAACTAGTACGCGCACGCACTCACACATACGACGTCTCGACGCACATTAAGAAATAATCGATATTTGAAACGCCGAAAAACGGTTGCCCCCGCCGACGAGCGCTGCTTCTCCCCGTTAATTGAGAATTTACCGGTAGCACGCTGGCGGCGAACACCGAGGTATAATCTTGCGCTCGCGCGTTTTACCGGACAATGGGCACAAAATCATGAACGTCGAGGTTTATCAATGCCAAGCAGTTAAATGCGCGCGTGCGTGCACTAGAAGCGAACATGGTGCACCCACCGAGACGAACACTCGCGAAAATAAAATGCGCAACGAAGGGTGTTAAGAAGGTGAGGTATATGTTTTTCAAGGATGCAAGATATGTCTGCAGCCGGCGGTTTTGTTGTGGATAGTTTGTTTATTCTTAAGAGACATTGATTTGTAAATCTAAAAAACTGCATTTAAGCGACACCTATGTCTCACTACGGCAATTTTAGTTCGTTACTCTGTTTGTTTGTCAATATGAAAACACCGTTAGGCAATCCGCCTAATTCAGCATATCCAAATACCAACAAACCCACTGAACATTCAAGCAAACTTCACAAATATATTCAAGAAATCCATACTCCTCTGGACGTTATATAAAAAATTTGAATAACATACTAGGGTAGTTTTCCGGAAGTATCTGAATACTTCAGCTATCCAGGCTCCACCAAGAAAAACACCAGACACCCACATTTAAAAATTATTCCAATGAAATCCTCAACAAATCAGATCAAACAACAGATTGTAATCAGTAAAGTAAACTACAGACGAATATGCAGAACTTGGTTGTATATACCAGGAAACAAATGGTGAAAAGGAATTATAAACTAGAGGTGATCACACATTTATTCGCACCATCAGTTTTGTGTTTTTTATTTAATTAATCAAAACTCTTATCTTACTTCGCTTTTTTAGACTTAATCTTACGCATGTAGAACTCGAGTTCTTTGCCTTCCAGCACGTAGCCGTCGGCTCTACCGCATTGTCCAGGCCGGGAAGCCAAGCAAGCTGCAAAAACACAAAATCAGCAATTAATACGCAATCAATTACAATACAAATAACCTTGTTAAAAACTGATCAGAGTAACTATGACAAGCAAAATCACAGGACAAGGGGCTCTTCAAAACGAATTACCCACTATTTTGACCTCGCTTTAGTTGTTTCATCATGCAAATTAAATTAAAATCAGTGAAAGTAAAAGATAAGAAAATGCCTACCTAAAAGACGACCAGTGGTAAATTGTTCTTCAATCGCTGGCTCGACCTTGGCGGTACGCTGCCTGACTTCATATTTCTTCTTCACTTTCTTAGAGCGTTTCTTGTTAAGAAGGGCTTCCTCAGCTTCAGTCTAAAACAGAAACAAGAATGTTAACAATTTCATCTATAGATATCTTGCATTCAGTACATATTTGATGAAAATTATTCAGAATAAGCAAGTAGGTTTGAAATCATCTAAATTCATTTGACACGCATTTTTCATCCGTTGTTATCTGTCTCATTAACTTAAGAAAATATTCTTACCAGCTTAGCACCTTTCTTGCGACCCAGAGGTGTAATATAGTGGCCTTCATACCACTGCCTGAATGGAGTAGCATCAATAACAACAATGGCGTTCTTTACCAATGTTTTGGTACGCACCAACTCGTTGTTGCTGGCGTTGTAAACAACATCAATGATACGCGTTTTACGTGCGGTACCCTCGGAGCCCCAGGCGAAGTTGCCGGTATCCAAACGAAGCGCACGGTATTTCACATTGCCACCACGAGTACGAACGTAGTGCACTCTCTGTGGGCCCAACTTGGTGTTAGCGGCGGGGCGGCCTAACTCAAACTTCCTTTTCTTACGGAGAGGCTTCCTCTTGCCTCCGGTGGCGCGCCTCTTATGCCAGTGATCCCGGCTGATACCTTTTCAAACAGAAAACAAGCCATAAGTATTCCTGTACTTACAAGTGGACTTCAGAAAAACTCGTTGGATTTATAAATCAGAGCGCTGTGGAATTGTAGTTTATGTCTTCAGCACAAAAGGTCGGACTGTAACTATTTCCTCATCATCTACACGACGTTACTATAAGCAAAATATGTTTAGAACGTCAATTCACCGTCTTGGTTAGGTGGAGCGTTTTCACTGATTATTACAGAAATATACTAAAATATGCACTTATTTCAATTTATAATAACCCATACAAGTTGGAAATGTTGTTTATTTCGCTATATTGACTTATAGTTCAACGATGTTTGCAGATTTTCATGAAATTTGCTTCTTTGAGACTTACCCATTTTGCCTGAAATGAACTAAAGAGGGTAAAGGAAGTTACCAACTCACCCAAGTCCCAAGTTGCCTTCCACCAATAGTGATGCGCAATGTTGCCAACCAGCTCCAAAAACATCTCAATATAAATTTAAGAATCATATTCCTATTACTACAAATAA
>JAODIE010000001.1:5100176-5175802 GCA_027575565.1 Diploeciton nevermanni
GATGCGCAATGTTGCCAACCAGCTCCAAAAACATCTCAATATAAATTTAAGAATCATATTCCTATTACTACAAATAATGTAAAACATGTAAAACACAACTTAAAACTTTTAATGTAAATAATTTATGAAAATACATTATATATTATTTTTAAAGTTTCGATCTCCATTGCAAACTCCCTAAATACGAGCAGAAAAACAAGTTCTTCCTTCTCTCTTCTGCACTCGAGAAACTAAAACACACCATAACCGCAGAACAACCATGTGAGATAAATAAGTTTTGAAATAAATAAATAAAATTTGTACCAATATGCAAGTATCGGACCCAAATAATATTAAGATTTACAATCTTAGTGTTGGGAAATCGCTCCCAGAGGTTTGGCACCCTTCTTACTATCCCCTTATCTTGTTTTTTAAATCATTCTATTTTGGTTTGTTGTTTAAAATGTTATTCTTTTAGTGGCTCTCAGAACGAAAAAGACGAGCCTTGCTCAAAAAAAATGTCGATATTCGACGAAGGATTGAACTTATACAGGATTTTGACATGCCAGGTTTAAGTACAAATGTAAAAGTCTCTAAAGATGGCCAATACATTCTTGCAACTGGAACTTACAAACCAAGGGTGAAATGTTTTGATGTTAATAATTTATCATTAAAGTTTGAGAGATGTTATGATGCTGAAGCAGTAGCTTTTGAAATTCTCAGTGCTGACTATAGCAAAGTAAGCCCAAAAGCACTCCCCAAATTCTATAAAACCAATTTACTTATTTCTAATTTATTAATTTATTTTTTAGTTAGTTTTTCTACAATGTGATAGGTACATAGAATTCCACTCGGCAGAAGGTCGTTACTACCGACTTAGAATACCAAAATATGGCAGAGACATCAAGTATCATCAATCAACTTGTGACTTGATAGTATGTGGTGATGGCTCCGACATTTACCGTCTTAATCTTGAACGCGGACAGTTCTTAACTCCTTTTAAAAGTAACGCAAGTGCAATGAATCGCATCGCGATAAATCCCCAAAATCAACTTATAATTTGCGGTACACAAGAGGGTAAAGTGGAAGCGTGGGATCCGAGAACAAAGAGCATTGTTGGAGCGTTAGATTGCGCTTTCAATTGTTTAAATGAAAATAAACAACTAGGACCAGGATGTGTTCCAGCTGTGACAGCACTGAGTTTCAATGGAGGGCTTCAAATGGCTGCTGGGACCTCAACAGGGCAGATATTGTTGTATGATATTAGATCTAATAAACCATTTTTAGTGAAAGATCATATGTATGGGTTTGCAATTAAAGATGTTGAGTTCCATGCAAGACAAGATTTAGTTTATAGCATGGATAAGAGTATTGTGAAGATTTGGGATAAGAATAATGCAAGTATTTGTAATATTTAAAGTAAATTTTTGTATTAAAGGTGACTATTTTCTTCCACAGGGGAAATTATTTACTTCCGTTGAAGGTGAACACGACTACAACAATCTCTGCATCATTCCTGGCACTGGATTAATGTTCATGGCAAATGAAAACACAAAAATCAAGTCTTATTACATCCCTCGTCTGGGACCGGCACCAAGATGGGCCTCATTCTTGGATTCTTTGACAGAAGAGTTAGAAGAATCTAACACTGAGATAGTATACGATGACTATAAGTTTATCACCAAGTCAGAATTGGAAAATCTAGGCTTAGATCATCTCATTGGTTCTAATTTACTTCGAGCTTACATGCACGGATACTTTGTTGATATACGTCTCTATAAAAAAGCTAAGTCCGTCGCGAATCCGTTCGAATTTGAGGAGTACAGAAAGAAGAAAGTCCGAGAAATCATTGAGAAAGATCGCATCAGTCGTGTACAAGTAAATAAATTACCTCAAATTAATAGAGACTTGGCTTTGAAATTATTGGACGCTGAAATGGATCCCAAGAAGAGGAACAAGACGAACTTATTAAAAGATGAACGATTTAAGGGATTGTTCCAGAATCCAGACTTCCAGGTTGATACCAATGCCGAAGAGTACAGGATGTTGAATCCTGTCTTAACTCGACTAGATAAGAGTAAAAAGAAGAAACTTGAGAAGAAGATTCTCGATGGAGAGTTTGAAGCGATGGATGAACTGGAAGGCAAAAACAGCTCGGATGAGTCCAGTGACGAGTTTGATGGTGATGAAGATGATCAACAAGATGATGATAGTTCAGATGATGACCATGAATGGACTAAGGAAGTTAAGAGACAGCATAGATTAATTCAGCGTGAGAAACGCCATGAAGGGAAAGATGTAGGACGACAACCCAAGATGTTTGAGTTGAGGCAAGGTGAAGAGTTTAAAGGTGTACAGAATATGAAGAAGAAAGCTAACAAAGTCTCACTTGGAGACAGATTGGCAAGTGAAGTTAGTAATGTTAGGACTGTCGGAAGTATCGGTAATAGGGAGATGACCTTCTCAACTGGGAATCGGAAACGTGACAGGAATATTGATGAAAGGAACAAAAGGCATCATGAAGAAAGGAAGCAGGTTGTGCGGACAACGTTTGGAATGAAAAGTAGAAAGCCTATGTTTAGGAGGTAATTTAGGGAATATATGTTTGTACAACTTAATTAAATGATTGATTTTGAAAAAAAAAAGATACTTCACTAATTTATATTTTTATTATTAGCTAACTATTTTCCTTCTTATTTGAGTTGTCACTTAATTGATTGCTTCTCCTCTGCAAAAGTGATGCCAAGTTCTGTGCATTGCAGTCCAACATTTGTACCAATTGTACTGCTGCTGTGTTTATTGTTTGCACCAATTCAGCTCTTGCTGTTTGAATGTTCCCCAATGCGCTTAACTTAGTAATATCATCTTTGCTTAAGAGTTTGTTTTCATAAATGGCAGCTGCAAAATTATAAGCATTTAAGAAATTGTGACCCAAAATTGACAAATGTTAGACAATTACCTAAAAGGATTAACTGTGGATATTTCTTATTAATCCGCAACATCTTTTTGATGTCCGGTTCTGTTGAAAACACCAAAGCATTATGTGAAACATAGAAATCCAATAATGTCTTATATGGTGTGTCTTTAATTGCCTTTGCTAGAGTTTCCTTTCCATAAACTTTGTATTCCATATTGATTTTGTGAAATGCTGAATACGCACCAAACTCTATTTCAGCAGAAATTGGATTCTTGTGATAGATGGCAATCATTTTTGAGGTTTTGAACTTTTCTAGTAGTTCTTCTGCATAAATGTCCTGAAGGTGATTTACTTCATTTTCTTTTTTGTAGACTCTTGGATAAAAATGTCCACAAGAAAGTTCCTTCTTCTTTCGAGCTTCATCTTTAAGAAAATATGGTTGAGTTGCTTGTATTAAAAGAGCCCTTTCAAAATGTGGAATCCTAGGTTTCTGTACATTGATTTTGCCTCTGAATCGCTTTGCTTGAAAAAAGACTGATGCAACATCCAATAAACCTGAAAAAGCACATGTTAGTTGTATGTTCTTGTGACGTTTATAAATAAGGAATTAATTCGTATCTATATTAGTACCTTTTTTGCTGATAAAATTCATTTTCCCTGACTTAGATAGAAAAAAAAAAGATAATCTCTGCCACAGCTGAGCAAAATTTGCACTTAGCATTTGTTTATAGGTTATTTAAGAGATATATAAAATGTTATTTATCAATAAAATTAGTACATAATTAATAATTAATAATGATTAAAATAATTAATTGTCCTTATTTAGTATAAATTATGTAAATTGCTTAAATTAAACATAAATTTAAAAATTTTAACAAAGATATTACTTTTAAATTTTTTTTGCGTATGCTAGCGCACCCTATATTTGGAGAGAAAAATCTCTATAGATTTCTTTGAACTTTGATTACGTAATTTATTTCCATAGAGTTCAAAAGTTTTAAAAGAAAATAGTAATATTTTACCAAATCTATCTAATATCACTATTGTAAACATACTTTCATAATTAAAAGTAATTTAAAATTTTGTTTAACGTCCAGTTAAATTTATCAACGCATGACACCCGGAGGCGGTGATTTCGGGAGGCAGCTGCGCACCACCACCGTCCGTCTTAACTCCAGACCATTCCAGAGTCACGCGCAATGACCAGCACTTCGATTGCTCAATAACTCCCACCGTCATCCAACCTGACAACAATTCGCCACCAAGTCAGTAGTGAAAAATATGAATGAAGTCCACCTACTTTAACTTGCAGGTATTTGCACTTCTTTCCTCCATTCACCCCATAATCCCAGCAGTAATGCACGCGCAACAAATCAATAATTGTGTATTATTTACTGCAGGTGATAGGACTGTTCCTATTATCTCTCATACCATGGCCGGGGCCCACCGTGTTCAAGATCTCTTGTCCACGCGACAATGCACGCATCGTGCGCAAAATCATTCAGACCAAGTGGCTGCCGGTGCTGCAAAAGTATAAGGTGAGCCTGCCGCTGGAGTGCCCGTTCCACCACCAGCGTGAGATCTTCGGGCCGCAGCAGGCCGCCAAACACAAGCACCGACCATCGCAATGGACGTGTGGCTTGTGCGGCAAATCGTTCTTCGAAGAAAAATTCCTCGACCTGCACTTCGATAGCCGACACAAAGACGACATTAATATGGCTGAGGATGCGGTGTGCCTTGCAGATTACTGTGACATTATGCGCTGTGATGTGCTCATTACGCAGGATCCAAAAATTGTCTATCCGGACTCATCGGTGAACACGGATATTGAGATCTGGAGGGAAGGTTCGGGGTATTCCAAAGCCCTGGCAGCGACCGGACCGAGGGATATTGCCAAATATACAGTCAAATTCTTTGCGTTGGGCAAAGCGAAGAGTTCTAGCAATAAGCAGCAGAGAGAGAAGCAAAGATGCCAGCAAACAGAGGCACCGCCAGGTATAAAGTAAAAGATACAAACAGAAGAGAATCTCTTTTTTTTGCAAAAGTTAAAAACTGATTTGCAGCTTTGAACATAATGATCAAATTCCCGATATATCGATTTCTACAATAATTCAGACCCATGTTCTTGTTTCAGACGAGTCATCAAGAGAAGAAAACTCGCAAAACCGTAGTTTTAATTCATGTGGAGACGACCTAGTGGACTCCACCGTACCTGTCCCTGACAATCGCCAACAACGAATCGTCGAGCTGCAAAAGCTCAAGTCGAACTGTAAACCCGAAGAGTTGGTCAAACTAAAGACAAAGTGTGAGATACTAGTGCGCGATTGCATCGCCAGCCTGCTGATTCAATTGTCCATTAAAGATTTCAAAGAAATTGAAGGTATTTATCACTCCGCATTTCAAAACAAACACGTCTTGCTTCGGAATTGATTGATAATGCAATATCCGAATTAATTTTTCTGCGCAGATGAATTAAACAGAGCCGTCTGCTGGTACCTGACTTGTGATCGTTACTGGGAGGATTCTCAAAGTGATATTAGGTCATTCCCGTGGGGATTACTCTGTATGATAATCATGGTTCTATCGTTAGGGATTTGCTTATGTTACTATATTCTCTGGGTGCTGTTCGAGTAAGTTTCCTACATTGATAGATGACCTGCAACAAACCCTTCAACTAATATTTCCCCATAACTTGTAGCTTTTTCAGCACGGACGATGTAAGCGTTGCTTCAGCAAGCATCACCGATCGATCGACGCCTTCGCCAGCGCATCTCCTGCGTCAGGACGCAGGCCAAGGTTACGATGCAGCTGGACATCCGTACACTGAGGATTTCTACACCACGGATAAGGATAATGAGTATATCTACGTCACGTACCCGCCGGATCTTAAACGACGACTACTTGAAAAGTAAGTCCAACCGTTATCTTTTAGATTATCGCTATTGATTTGATGTTTTCCTATCAAAATATACATACTACTTTGATAATGCTATAGTGTAGTCTCTGTTTCTAGTTGCTACAATAGAACAACTCGCTTATGAATTTGTACTAACAACGCAAGTAATGTCTTCGTAGCTTTTTCTACGAGATTATAGTAATCAAGATATTGGAATGCGAGCGCAGTTAACGTATGCAGCCATTTGTGCTACCTAGTAATTTAAAAACGATTCAAACACAAAAAATGTTAATCACGATTTGTACAGTGCACCTATTCGTCATCGTTTAGTTTGACAGTTATCCCTGTTCTCCATGTGGAGAACTTTACCTCTTTAACCTTAGAACCTGAGACTCGTCCTGTGCTATTAATTTGTACTCACAACTTTAGAATGATTTAGAATGTAAACGATTTCTTACTACTTAACAAATTTAACTGATCAACAATCGCGAGTTACCAAAATTGCGAATACGATACGTGTATGATCAAGTATTATAGCTAAAAACATAGCAGTAATTACTAAATTCATTTAGAGGATGTATTTTCTTTTATTTTCACATACACCCTTGGTTTTGGCCGACGCTGATTAAACAATTGAGTTGAGTTGTATCTTAGGCTAGTTTGTTATCCTTGTTTTATGGAATACTTCATAGTATAGTCAATTGAAACTTTGCAAGTGCTTCGACGATAAAAACCCGAATCTGTTTATAATTTATTGTCAGTATTTTCCCTCAAAATTTGTATTTCAGCCCGGGGAAATCACCAAGTAACGTTCGGAAATCGCAATTAACTTTGAAAGTTGCATTTTGAACAGGGACGACCAATTAAGACACAGTTGTCTTGGTTATTTTCTACCGGATTCCGGACATCGAATGGAAGATCTTTGCGACCAACTAAGAACCAGTTTCAGCCAACTAATAATACACTGCGATTTCATGACTGCGACTGGTGTGGTTTTATGAGATTAAAGCCAACCCACCTTTTCCTCTGCACTCATTTGATGAGTAGGGGGATGGGATACTGTAATACTTGACCCACATTCCTGCAAGTTCAGTGGCTGAAAAGAAGTTGGGCTTTTAAAACGCGATAAATAATAATTCCTGGTGCAATCAATGTTTCTCGTTAACCTTATGCCTTAATTTTCTTTTTATTAATCAATTTTATTCAACAAATATATTATATTAAACTATTTTATGGCGTATTTTGGCATAAATGCTTTGGCATAAAACTAAGTAATCCCACACACTGATGATCCATTGCAAAACAAATATATAAAAAAGAGAAACGAAAATTATTTAACAAAAGAAACAAAAGATTCGCCGCCGACCAGTAATGCAATAATAAGAATCAAATTTAACTACTTTCACATTAAACGAATCAATGCGACCAGCTAGCGATGTAAAACCGTGCAAAGCATATCAAATCCTCTTCCTCTACATTTCATAGTACTAGTAATAGAAAGTCAGTGCGACTCACTAACTGTCAAAAGGCGTTCTGTGTTGAAATGTGAATTCATTTTGCTTCCTACTTCTCCTAAATTGGTACTAAATCCTTACCCTAGCTAAATGTTAGTTATATATAAAATATATAACACTATCTTTGCGTTAAGATATCCTCTTTACACTTAGTAAATCACTAATTTAGTATCACTAGACATTTTGACTAAACCATCTTCAGTGTTGTGTACCTTAGTTATTGTTTTGCTTGGTAAACTAAATAAAAACGAAAAATACTTTTCCGTCAAGTTGACTTCCTGACGACTTTTGCGTCGACATATTAACAATAAGGTGACTACTTATTAACCCGTAGTAGTGTAGGCGATTGATTGCATTTTATGTGAACAGCTTAATCTGCGATTAGGTTCCTCGCTCCAAATCAATTCAATTAGATAAGATATAAAATGGTAATTAAGTCCGATTTTTGGTGCCGGCACCATTTAGTTAATAAAAATTAAAATGTCCCTAGACATACAGCTCCGTCCTCAATTCTACCCTACGCTTTCAACTCCAACCCACTTTTTGTAACTCTTTCCGAACTCTTTGTACTCTACTCATGCGCGTGTATAAATTAAAATTTATCAAAATAAAAATAAAAAAACAAACAAATGGTAAGCAAATTAACTAGTATCCACTTCGGTGTCCTTTGGAAATTCTCCCACCTCGCCTGTATCGGTATTGACATAAAGTTTTTCGCCCTCGTTATTGTTCAACGGAGAGGATTCCACATCCGACCCCAAGCTATAAGGAGCATGATCTCCACTATCCTCAATCTTTATCATAAACTCGCTGACGTCCTGCGCCATGAACGCGTCCGGGGAGTGCATCTTATTGGGTAGGAAATGTAGTTTCATATGGTCCCGCAGTACGTGCATTTGCGGCACAGAATAGTCACAATCTGAGCACATATAGTTGCTTTCTAGCCCTGATAATTTGACATGACGTTTCTGATGATTGTCGACTGCGTCTCGCCGTGTATTGACGTAGGGACACATTGAGCACCAGTATTGTTTCTTCGCATCGGGGATGTCCCTAGGTCCTGGAGGTGATGTAGTAGCATCAACTTCTTCCATCTGCAACAGGATTATTACCAATATAACGGCAATCTTGATATTATTCAAAGTAAACTTACATCATCTTCATGAAACTTAAACATTCTGTGTTTCTTTTCGTGCTGTGCCAAATTGGCTTGGGTTGAAACAGAATAATCACAAAAATTGCACATATACTGCTGATTTGATCCATGCAGACCCATATGCAATTTAAATTGCTCTCTCTTCTCAAAAGCACTAGGACACTTTGTGCACTTATAGCGCTTTTCCTTTATTTTTCCAATCCTCTGCGTTGCCATTCCGGAATATCCTTCATTCGCCTCTGCTTCGTTCTTCTGTTGGAACAAGTCGGTCCCACTAAGTGGGATATTCATTCTTTTATAAACAAACTCATGTTCATTTTCCGGTTCTTCTTCCGAACTTGCATCCTCGACAATCCAAGCATGGTTCGATTGCACCACAATTGGCTGAGGATGTTCAGGGCTAATCAAATTGCATTCAACTAAAGTCTTGGTCCGTTCCTGATAGTCTGTTGTGTGCACCTTATTGTGCCCCTGTAGGTACGCCTTCTGATGAGATGAATACGAGCAGTTATCGCACCTATTCGTCAGACCAGCACCATGAAAATTGGCGTGTATTTCGTGCTCACTCTTCTTAAGGAACCTCGCTGGGCATTTATCGCAGAAGAATAACATTTCTCTGTCAGCCACGTCGTAATCAGCATCATCGTCCGCGAGGTTAATAACATTGGAAACATTTGAAACAGCGCCCAACTCGCGGATTTGCTCCTCGTCTGTTTTGGAAGAATCTACAAGTCCATGGACTGCACCATACAGTCCTTGGTGTACCTTTGTATGCGAGGAAAGCACACCTGCGTTGTTGCAGACATAATTGCAGTCTGGACATCGATGCTCATTCTCTCCACAACGAGAATTTCTGTCTCCCCTACTCCCATGCATTTTCTCATGCTCCATTATATTAACTTTCCTCAAATTGACGTGCGGACAAAACCGACATCTGTACATCTTTGAAAATTTTCCCGCTTTAGAGACCCATACTAAAGGAATTTCGTTAAGATTCTGCCAATCAAAAGAAGGCGAATGCACTTCTTCCATTTCGTCAGTGATCTCCTCAAGATCCAACACCTCCCCATTCTGTTTTTGTGGCGAGATCGTAATACCATGTACCTTCATATGTTGATGGAGCAAATGACGTTTGCTGACATTGTAGCTGCATTCGGTACAACTGTACTGTCCATTTTTGGGTTGATGGAACTGTTTGTGATATGTAAACTGTGACTTACTATTCGTGACGTACGGACATGTGGTGCACTTGTAACGCTTGCTTGCATGATCTTCACCCAACTGCATTTTTTCTTCCTTAGACATGGAATTTCTTGGTGCGTAATGTAGGGTTAGATGATCCTGGAGGTCTTCTGATTGTGAGACGTAGTAATTGCAATAGGGACATTTGATTGTCGCGCTATCTCTTGGAATATGACCTTCAAGGTGCATATGAGAAGTCGCTGCGTCATTGCTAGAGAATGGACAATGTGAACATTTGAAGGCACCTTCTTGCACGACGTCCATCTGCTCAACAGAGTCATCCAAGTTGGAAGTGGAACCCATCACGACTTTGACGTCCCCAGCATGTTTCAACCGACAGTGGCGCTATAATAATAAAAGAGGTTTAACTTACGGTCCTACCGGATTGTAGAGATCCATAACAAACACACAGTAACAACAGCAAAAACCACATTAGAAACAATCACCACGCAGGAAGCATCAAATGGTCCTATGGTACATGTTAGGAAAACAGAACAAATTTTGAAACAAGTATTGGACTTTGTTCTAGTCGATTAGTCGTGTTAGCGAGCAAGCAATTTTTGTTCGTGGGTTGGTTAGTAATACCTGTATGACATGCTTCCAGTTAGAAACCTGTTGGCAGTGGCCGCAACGAAAGGGCGCTTGCCCCCGTGCCACACCACCGCCTGCGAAACTTGCCTCAGAGTCCAATTCGGAGCTCCTTGCCGTCCACCCTGCCGCCAACGCGCTGTTGCCGGGAGAGATTGCATCGCTCATCTGCGCCATTTTCTCCTCGCTCGAACTCCACCCTTGGACGTGACCACGGACATGATGTAGGCATTTGTCCTTGCAGAGATCCCTGCAAAAAAACAAGTAATGGCTATTAAAACGATCTCGATGACATCCACAGAAAGAGAGGTGAAACAAATGACATTTCAATAATGGTAAAGATTAAAAAACAAAAACAGTGCCAAAAAAAGCACCAAAGAAAATCGTGGACCGTGGGTGTAGATCAATTTGCAATCTTATCGGTCGACAATAAAAAAGCAATTGGTGAGTTTACCCACTGGAGGTAAAGCATTGTTCTCGGCCAGCAAGCGTTGGAAATCGGCGGATAGCGCGCATGCGCCCGTTTTCCTTCACTATTCTTTCCACGCTTATCAGCAGACTAAAGCAGATGGAAATTGCGTCGAGCGCGCAACTTTTGGTTTTCCATCTTAATTTCCGTACGGCATAAAGCTATTTATAGCGCGTCCAAGGAACAATACTAAATAAGCAAAGGCAGAGCAAGTAACGCACGCAAGCGCAATTCGTGCGCTTGAAGGTTTGCCAGCCGCACGCGCCAACACTCCACAGTGCCGTTCCAGTTTATCTTATCGCCGAAAGAAAAATATAACACGTTCTTTGAGGTTCGCGCAATAAGTACGTACCCACGAAAAAGATTACGAGTGTTAATTAAAAAAAAAAGGAGCGCTTTGCTGATACTGCTACTACAATGGTGGCACGAAGGTGAAATGAGCAGAAGCACACGCCAAACTTGAACCAAACATTCGTCAACCAAATGCACAAGGCGCGGAACGGCGCGCACACAAAGGATCGCTCATTTGTTTGTCAATTGGTGTTTTTAATGATTATTGTGTACTTTGACTATTGACTTACTCACTCCATAGCTGCGCGCATTGCTGAAGTACTTGCAAGTTAATCGAGCACGTAGACGACATATGCAATCCGAGCCTCGTCGCGCGACTTACTTTGTGTGTTGGTTTATTAATCAAATCGATAAGACGCCCAGAGAGTTGCACGTCGGCACAACGCGGCTTCGATTTCTTTCAATCATGTACAAACACACGCGCGCGCGCACGGTGCCCGAATTGGGGCCCAAGCCCACTTATCGCAAGCTGATATCTTCAAGTCTCCGAAACGGAAACGCACGACATAAAAACACATTCATAACCAATATCAAATATAATCAGATACCACATTTTTCAACACTTGGCTGGTGTACAGGACAATGAGGTGATAAGTGGGTTTTGGAGAAAAAATGCTGGTGACTAAAAGCCCGAAGTCATTAGGAGCGTATGCAGAGATTAGATTACAAATTTTGCAGTCAGTTGCAACACACACACGCAAGTAAACAATTTGATGGATATCAATAAAGTGATTCACATGCGAGCAGAATCAAACTCCATCTTTCCTAAAAAGTCCCACAAAGAACCAATGACTATCATTTTTAAGCCTACTTAATTTTTAATGCAAACACAGGACTTGTGTTCTATCGACGCCATTGGAATTTCAAATAGTCATTGTGTCCCTACTGAACCCAAATGTAACCTCTAACCCATTTTAACCTTTCGGTATACAAGACAAAGAAATGCAAATAAAGAGTTTCTCGACTCACCTATAGTTGCACTTCTTACACTGCCAATAAGTCTTCTTGCCATCCCCGGACGACTTCTTCTTATCACCCGCAGGCACCTTGTTGAGATACTCATTCGCTGGTTTCAGCTGCGGAGGCGGCCGCAAAGCTGTACTCCTATCAGCAACTTTCTTGTCCTTGGGTCTGGTCCCCATCCCACCGCTAGTCTCCTCCTGTCCACTCTTCAACGGGATCTCCGTCAAGTATTTGTTGTACTTTGTGTAGTTCCGTCGTCCAGTCTCGTCCGTCATCAAAACTTTGGCTGCCTCATGGGCTGGGTCCCTTACTGATTTCAATTTGATATGTTTTGTGATGTCCCATCTCCAATTGGACCGATACGCACAGAGCGAACACTCGAAAGGTTTTTTATTGAGATGTCCCACAATATGCACATGGAATCTCGACGCTGTCGATGCCCAGAAAGTGCAATGAGGACACTTGAAGACACGTTTATGCTGCGCCACTGAAATGTCGTTACCATGAGTAGGTATCTTATCAGTGGTGGTTGAAGGTGTTGATGTGACAATGGGAGTAGCTGCCTGGTAGAACTTCTCAAAACTGGGAGGCTTCTCGTAAGTGTTGTTGTTGTTTGTAAGGCTGCCGCTACTCTCACTGGTTGGGGACTGCGCGCCGCGGATCGAGAGGTCAATCGACAATTGATCTGGGTCCGGATGGTCTTGCTGATGGCTTTCCATATACGATTCGTATAGGTTTGCAGAGTCATTTTCGTCCATGGTGGGTTGATTCCAGATAAAGACTTTGTTCTCCATTGGATGTGGTTTCTTGTCATTGTTGTTCTCCGAATAGCACTCCGGCTCACTGGTATCATTATCATCCTCCCTAACACTCGCCTTCTGAGCCTCCTCACAGGTCTGCAGATGATTGATAAGGTCCTTGGAAGACTTGCACCGTTGCCGGCAGTACTGACACCTCGTGCTGCCCAGTTTGTGCATTGATGTGATATTAGGCGTAGGAACAGAGACCTTCCCGCAAGTTTTTTTGTGAGTTGAGTGCTCGGTGAGGTATTTACTCTCGTGTCCACAATGCTCGCATGTTAGGTTATCATCACACATGTTGGCTTTGAATTTGTCAAAGAACGAAATAGTCTGTGACGTTGTGGTCCCCGTCGGAAACATGTCCTCATCAGCACTAAACAACTTTGCAAAGTCCTTCAGGTCACTGTTGCGACTGCTGGCGAGGATCTTTTCCATGTCTGTTTGCGACATCTCTGATTGATCTGAACGCTTCTCCTTCGGGGACAGGCTGATCGGCAGCAACCCCGGCACCGGGCGCGTCACCTTCTTCTTGGGCGGTGTGAGCATCAGGTCCGCGTGCGTTTGCTGTTCGTGGCGTACCATCTCACTCTCCCAGGCAGTCTTAAACGCACAAAACCGGCACTTGTTTTTAATGTACACCTTCCCATTCGCGTGCTGCACAATGTCGTCGGGATGCACAAAGTCCGTTTCCGGCTTGCCGTTGCTCTTGGCAACCTTGGCCGCGCTCGTTTTCTGCGTTGCGTTACGGGGCACTAACTCGCTGTCCGGCTCAGCGGCAGGCAAAACCTAGAAGCCGAAGCGAAACACAAACGATATCAATCGGTGGCGTAGATCAAAAGTTTCCTTATATGCGACAGTGTGCGTTTCGAGTTGGAATACAATATCGGTCGCGCCTAGCCCAGATCTCCTTATCGACAGGGCGTTGATAATGCGCTGCGGAGTTTTCACCTCTGTAGCAACTACAAGAGTATCCACGATGGACTACGTTCGCGCTCCTTGCACACACGCGCGATTAGCTTAGCCAGCTCCCCCACCTCAGCGCGCCGGCTAGAAGAGGCAATCGGGGGCCGCGAAAACACGAACTAGGAGGACGACTAGCGGGCCGGCTGCAGGCCTGCAGAACACACAACTGTCCCATATCCCCGCTGCTGCTGAAAAACTAAGCGCGTGGCGCAAGCGCATCTCATCGAGCGCAAACACCACGCGCGCGCGCGCTGCCGCGGTTTCCGCCGCATCGCGAAAATCTACATTGCACACAAGGAAAATCTGAATCACGTTACGTAACCTTGACAAACAGCATTACGTAGCACTAATTTTAATATTTCCGCGAACTCCCAATTAGAGAATTAAGAACACGCCATGCAAGCTATACGGCCGATTACAATTACCTGGCCTGACCAGACAGCAATAATTCTTAACTTGCATTGGAATAGGAAATAAAAATGCATTGTTTGCTAGGTACGCAGCAAAACTTGTATCGGCGTCAAGGTCGCTGCATACTAGATTTTTTTTCTCGCGCGAATGATCAAACAAGTTGCAAAATCCGCGCAATTTATGCGCCAAAAAAAGCCGTTACTACGTCACTGACTCTCAGAAGAAGGCTGACTAGCTGACAGTTGCGTGACAATTGAAAAACTCGCCGAATCAAAAATGCGGAAAATTGCAACAATTCTCACCTGAATGCCGTCTTCCGCTGCCGTCGAATCACTAGCGCCGACCTTGTTGCGCCGCCGACCCACACCCAGGCCGGCAGCCTGCCCGACCGGCGGCACGTGATGGTTCATCTCGTGCACGGTGAGGCTCTGCTTGATGTCCGCGGTGAAATTGCACGCCGAACAACGGAACGTCCCGCGACCGTTGTGGTTCTTGCAATGTCGGTCCAGGTTCCATTTGTACGGCGTGCGGAAGTCGCACATATCGCACTTTATCATTGGCATAGAATGGTACTTCACATGTTTGGTAAACCTCGCTTTCATATGTGTCACGTACGTGCACTTGGTGCACCTAAAGAATTTGGTCCTAATGTGTTCGTCCTTCTCATGCTTGCTGAGCTGTGCGCTCGTCTTCGCGACATACGCGCACAGCGAGCACTTATGGACTGGTTTCTCATCATCCACCTCCTTAACTTCCGCAAACTCATCACCACTGTCCTCTTCCTGGATGGACCGTTTGCGGGTCACCACCCTGGGTGGTTCGGGTGCAGCGTCCGCAGACCCTCCGTGTACCATTTTCGTATGTCTGAGCAATTTCTGGAAGTGCTTGGAGGCGTATAAGCAATTGGGACACTCGTAGATCTTCACCTTTTCTTTGTGAACATCACGGAGGTGGTAGAGAAAACTGCGAGGGTTCTGCGTGAAGAAATCACAGATGGCGCAAGAGTAGTTACGCTTTACCTTACACTCTGGAAGGTGGTCCTTGGCGTCCCAGGCCAGGAAAGCGGGCGGTTTGCTGAAATCAAATTCGTCGGAGGCGGTCAGCTCAGTACCGGTGCCGTATAGAGCGTCGCCACTGACCACGCTGCGCACGACGAGGGTGTCACCAGATCGATGCACCATCGACGGTACGGACATGCTACCCCCAGCAAACCTGCAACAAACCCAAGCCGGTGTTTTAGTATCCTATCTCCATCGCCAGGTCTTCAACAGGAATTACATATCGTTGGACATGGTAAATGGCGAGGAATGGAGACGGAAAATGCAAATGCCTCAAAGACGCTTCTTTTGACATTTCTAACGTTTGCAACCTACGGGTTGTTAGGTTGACATGGCAACAGCAGCTCTTGCTTGGCGCTGGGAGAGTTGAAGAAGGCGGCTGTGAGTGCCAGCCGCCTGTTTGCAAGCACGGCCACGATGACATGGCAGGAGGGAAAATCGATGGCGGCTGGCTGGACGCGCGTTCTTCGCGTGACCGCCCTCCAAACGCATGTCCAGTCCAGTCCGGCGCGTTCTCACGATGGCGATGCAGCAATAATAGATAGAATATTCAGCGCGGCTCCACAGTCGCAGACCATACCAACCGACATTACACGGCTGCTATATTTATTTATGACAATAAACAGACTTCGGTCTCCTTGACCCCGTTTAACAGTACATATTCCTCCTGCGCACGATTTCAAAAAAATAAAGCGCTCATTACAAGCCGCAAACATGTGAAGTGCAGATCATTGTCCCTACTAAGGCTTCGCAAGAAATCCATAAAGCGAGAGGACGCGTAGGGTTTCCCGCCCGGTGAATCGGCGGCGGGCGTCACGCGAAAGAAAATCAATGAGGACGGTCTGCTTGGAGGCTTGCGTTTCAGCTGCTCCCAATTCTGACACAAGCGACTCGAATCAGTGAGCGTCAAGATGACAGCGGATCGAGGATGACGTCAGGCGAGCATGCAATAGAACAGCGTATTTCGGTCTTGGAGTGATTAAAAATCAACAAGGGATCATCATTATCTTATCGCCGCTGGCTTTTATGTTTGCGATGTTACAAGAAGTTATTGGGAGACGATAAGGTTTTTTAACGTTCGAGAAATGCTGTTAAGCGGGCAAGGCAGAGATAGTGGTTATGAAATAATGTCCTGTCATCTTTTAGAAATATGTATATAGTGCTGCTTCGAGGAAAATTGACATTCGAATAAATAAATTACTTTCAACAATTTCATGTTGCTTGGACTTGTTACCAATTTTCATATCCTCATTGTTATCTCAAATATCTACAAGTGTTTCACAATAAATGTGTGGAAGTGTCTTTAGTGGTCTTTAGACAAATTACATGTTATCTCTGTAGTCGGGAAAATTTCGTTGCATATTTATTCTGTTTGTTAACTCGATTTGTGTGTACGTGAATAGGCAGGCAGCAAGTACAAATCGAAGTGTGTGTTATTTATAAGTGCATCCTCCACGCGCGTAATAATCATGTGTGCACGTACGTACTCTTGCTGGCTGGTGGTGGCACGTGGCGAAATTATGCACTGCGTCCAGTAGCGCGACTCGCAAAGTCATGCATGTACGAAGTACACACATTAATGATAGTTGCGCAACAAGATAAACACGCATCGTCCATGATGATGATGCCATTGAAGACCTTTTTCACAATACCGAAATTCGGGCCTCGTCACCTCTAAACTCTTAGCTAGGCTTTCAAATGTTCTCCAAGTCACAACTTGGCAATCGGTCGATATCCAAACAAATCTTCTTTCCTGCTTTCCTCCTCGTCTGCGTGGCCGAAGAGAGAAACACGAAAAATACGATTCAGAAAGACATTCAGATAGAAGATGGTCCTATGAATAAATCATAACTTCTTATGTGACATGTTTCGCAAATCCTGCGCGTCCTGCGCGACGCACAAAAAGCGGTCGGACAATTTGAAGCAACAAACAAAAATTCAATGGATGCGATGCTCTTTTGCATTTTCGCTGCCTGTTCAAGGTGAAATCAATTATAATAGAGGAGACGATTGCGCAATCGAGTCAATTGCTAACAAACGCACAGAGTGATGACGAGAGCCGTCGCCCAATAGACGAGTCTTTAAAAGAACAAACACAAGTTTATTTGCCTCAGACTAGCCAGACTTGTTGGTGGAGATCGAAGAAGAGCCACGACACTGTGCGCCAGGTATCAGGCGAACAGAATCAAGCCACAAGAGACAACAGAATGTCGATATCTTATTTATATAAGCGAGAGAGAAGAGAGGATAGATAGAAAGCGGTAAGCGGTAAGCGGTTTTTGGGTGGTACCGTTGAGTCAAGCTTGGTCCGCTACAAGCCATAACGAGATGTACTCTATGTTTGAAACAAAGGTCGACATGGTGCAGACATCAAATTGTAGGTGTATCACAAACAAGGTCAAACCTATGCACTAATAAAGAGCGAAACAAAAGCAAGAAGATGACATCGATTCCGCTCTCGAAGATCGCCGATCGCAACGGCAAGGCTTGCATCATTGCCATCGCGCTTTATCAGTGAAACCGCGCGAGGACGACGTTGGCTGCCTAGACACCATTTGCCAACAATATATCCATTTCTTTAAGTGCCTCATCTGAATCACGTACCGCATACGCAGGCCGCCGACAAATATGTAAATACAAAAGCGCAGCTGTAACTAGTCCAACCGTGCGCAACGAGAGTTAAGTGTAATTAATTAGTTAATTGCGCTGAAAAACGCTTCTTATTATCGACGTGGCGGCGGCCCGATAAACTCGCATGCTCGCGCTGTCGCGTCGTTATCACCGAACGCTTTTTCAGCTATTCGAACGATATTGAATTTTTTCCGAAAGGAGTTCAAGAATGTTATAATCAACGCCACGCGTCTTTTCCCAGTAACTACAAACATTAACTGAAATATGCCATAGAGCTTCAAAATGCATCGACATCGGAGACAATTGACGACGCAGCGCCACTAACAGCCGTAATTAGCGACCGCGAATAAATCGCAGCCGCGTGCGCAAAAAACAAGTTGCGCGTCTGCACTCACGACGAGTCGTTAAAAGTAGAAAAAAAAGAGACGAACAAGTGCAAAGTACGCACAAAAGATCTTTACGTATGTCAGTCAGTTGTTACATAACACTCGCATTGAAACCAAATGGACGAAAAAAGAGGCCTGATTTGTGTGGATCGTGTGGTGTGATGTGAGCTTTGCCACCGCAAGCGATTAATCCGCGCATTGACAAATTGCATTCGCGTGTTTGCAACGCTCTTGTTTTGCGATCCTGCGGCCTGCGATAAAACCGTTCATTGATTAGACCGTTTGATGAACGCTGACGCTGCTGTTGGCGAGCGAAGACGAGCTAATTGCACGCGGCGCATCGAGAGAAAAGAGCGAATTGTGCGAGGGCAGAGGTCACATCCCAACCTGTTGATTATATTGGGTTGGTGCACGCGGGCGCACGCACGTGAAATGTGCATATAGAGTGCATCGTAAACATTTCGTTATGCAAATGTTGGTGGCGAATTGCTGAAATTCATTTGCGCTGAGGTATTTTACTTTCGTTGCGAGGAAATTTAAACATTGATGATGTTGGAATTTCACAAACAAAGTAAACGTGTTTTAGCATAAATGACATCTATGACATAGAAACTCAGTTTTAACTGCAAACAAACAAAAAAACGGTTACCATAAACAAATGTTGAATCGGTTAAATTTCGATGGATAGCGAATGAAAACAAAAGCGCAACATTGACACAATGACACAGCCTCAACCACAAGCAACGAACAACACAAAACAAGGAAATACTAACAGCAGCAGCTGGTGCCGCTTGCTTGTTCGATAGCAATGCACGTGATCGCCCGTTAGTCCACCAACCCGCATGCACGTCCTACGGCCGTATGGGTCTCCTCTTCGTCTGCACCGAGAAACGAACGGGATTCCGACGAGAGTGAAAACCCGTCAATTAACGGGATCCGTTGTAAAACCGTCGAGCACGTGCGGGCCGCGACGACCATTCATGAGCAGCACTCTCGCTAACGCACTCTGGCACCCAGATCAGATCAATCAGAAAATTACATAGAATAAAGGAAAATAACCATACACACATATTCCGAATGGATTTACTGCGTCAGCTTAATGTGCGCGCGGTGCATGATTTCCGCTTCACGATTGCTTTTCTCATCGCTTTTAATTCGCAATCTAATTGAACCTTGAACGCTAGATGTAGACAGGTAAAAGATGAAGAAGTTACGCGCTTCTTGTGTCTGGCCTGTTCTTGTTGTGCATCGCGAGAAAAACGCATCGAGACGCGACTAGCGC
This sequence comes from Diploeciton nevermanni, assembly GCA_027575565.1. Lineage (NCBI taxonomy): Eukaryota > Metazoa > Arthropoda > Insecta > Coleoptera > Staphylinidae > Diploeciton > Diploeciton nevermanni. Next base: position 5,119,783 of record JAODIE010000001.1, read on the forward strand.
AGTTTGCGCTCGAATACTTTTAACTAGATGACCTTAGGATGCAGTTAATCGTTTACATAACATAAATACATGGACAAAGTCGAAGGTCAGACTCATACACGAGTCGAAGACGACACACATGCAGTGCATGTTAGCGATGTTGCGCTGGCTTCGCAGACCAATAAACTAAAAAAGTGAAGAAAAAAGCGCGCACTTGTACGACTGACACCGTTTTCACCAAACGTGCTGTGCACAATATAGCAAACGAGTCGCTAAGAAATCACAGAATTTACAAGAGACGCCGCTCTGGCGGTCCTCTGATGGACAAACCGCGAGAGAATGATGACGTAGCGTAAACATGTTGATCGCTATCAAAGAATTGCTGTTGCTGGAATTGTTATTCACGCAGATTCGCACAAGTCGCGTTGTTGCATAAACTCCTCGCCTTGAGGATGTGCACCAAGTGTAATTTCATTTAACGCTCACTTAAACAATTCAACTGTGAGTGCATAGATGTCACCCTGCCGTCTGCCCATGCCGTTCATTTACATATTAATTACATTCTTAGCAAATATTGTGATCATCTACAATGCGCATGCGTGGTGGTGACGAACGAAGTGCATGCCGCTGAAAACTAAATTGTTTTTAATATCGACGCTGTGTGAGTCATTGTGGTGTATGTCTCGTAGACACGTCCAAAACGTCCTCATCGAAATCTCGCCGATTGTTTTGCTCCGCGGCACGCGAAACGTAAACATGCGAAGGTGTTGCCATAGGTGTGTGTCGGTGTATGCTAAGAAAGAGCAACGTAGCAGAGCAGCATCGGCGGCTGCTGAGAATTAGGCACGCAAGGAACACGCGCAGCTTAAAATAGCAAGGGAACCGCATTGGTGGACCTTCTGCTGCCGCTGCTGCTGCTGCTGCTGGTACTTCAATCGGTCCAACTATGCGGTGATCCCACTTGCCAAAGTTGCTTGTTTTTAATATAACACACAGCGTACAATGCGGAAAAACGAAAAGACGACTTAAGAGCGTGATAGGACGACTGAGGTTATGGTACCTTGATATATGATGACCTTGCGCATCCAAATCCTCTTCGCATCTATGCCTTCAAAACTATTTGAGATCCGTTGGAACCCTCAAAGAAACTTGCAGAAAACAAAGTCCACTTCTTCAATTGTTTTTGTGACACTTGGCGATTTGCAACTGTCACTCCACTTGATGATGAACGTGTGAGTGAGCAATGATAACACCGAGTACTCGCGGCACCGTGGCTGGCGTCCGCACCGCCGAGGGCCGCTGATTGAATGGCCGATGAGCGCGCACTGCTTCGGCTGCACTCCTTCCTGTATACCCAATGCAGGCAGCAGGAGGCACAGCGCGTACCGAGTATCGCACACACCACGCCGCACGCTCTCGCACGCAACGCCGAGAGCTGTGTGTGCTCCGAGTGGTGTATGTCTGCTCCTGCTGCGGCAGGCGGCGCGACGACGTCACTGTGGCGGAGGCACTCGGCATCGACCGCAGCCAGAGCGCGCCTGGCTGAAGACTGAAGCGGCGAGGAGGAACAAACAGGAGCCAAGTCATGAAGAACCAGAAAAGGAAGGCCGGCTAGTCTGGACTTGCGTACAAGAAGAACCAAGAGGCGGATGAATTTAATTATAGACTACTATTGAAGATCACGCGACTAGAGTCTTGAGGAAATACTACTCTGCTGCTGCGTGGCGTATGGTTGAAAAGGATTCCATGGTTTTCATGCAGCAGCAAATGAACACACCACAATGTTTATAAGTAGGTTATTGGGTTACCATGGTGATAATAGACAAACATAAAACGAGTCGACGACGAACCTCAAGTCTTTTATTTGCTCGTGATTTTCATTTCCTTTGCTTCAACAGGCTTCGCCCGATTGCTTGATTGTTTCCTATTGCTGCCCTAACGCGCCGCGAGAGGCGCTGTTTCGATCGTTTGGAAATTCTAGAAAACGCACAAACTTTTTGCAGCGTTTTTCAAGAACGCTCCCGATCCTCTGATCTCCTCGGATCGCCTCTCTTGGAGGCCGTTCCCGATTTAACCACATCGCATAAACTTTTGCGCGCCGAGCGAGCAAGAGCACGCGCCGGACGGGGTCCGACTTGTTTATTGAAGGCCTGCCAAAAAACTAACGCGAAGGAGAGCCAAGCGCGCGGCAGGCCAAAAGCGAGGGCCGCTCGCGATGGTACACTTTGCGCGCAGCTAGTAACAAATCCAAATTTAAATTCCGACACCAGCGCGGAGTGTAGCAGACGTTTTCTTGCTGTCGAAATTTCGAAACGCAAATATTGTCGGAGAGCAGCGCAACTCTTTTCGTTTTCATACATGCCATAGACTCATACACCATGCGCTTATCTTATCGCCGCTCTTCGCTGTTCACACACCATTCACGCTGTGTGCAATGTACATACTGCGCTACAACGCCATGGCGACGTGTACATCGCATTTAATGCGGTATTGTTGATGTGGAGCTGCAATTGCGAAAGCACTTATCACACGATAAGAGAGGAACCTTTCAGGCTGCGTTTTCGAGCGAAGACGCCAAGATGAGGAGGCATGCAGGCGCGGTTCAAATTGTTGCACATTACGTGGCCTGAAAATTGTTCGCTTCAGAACTACGCGGATGCGATTTGTTCAACGCCTCGATGATGTTCATGGTGTTTACGGCTGCTGTGGTGACGTCACAAACAATTGAAGAGGCGCAGGCGCGCACTAATGTTGACCAGCAGCCCAGCCTCTGAACACTTTGAGCTAATCACACGCCCAACTGCCAAGAGATCCAGAAACGAGACTCTACGAAATGAACTCTGCTTCTAATGCCTAATGCCTCCTAATAGTATGTTATAAACAAATTTAATGGCCATACAGCGATGGATGTCTTCCATGTCTGCGCATGCGCTCTGCCTGAATTGTAAACATCGACAAACACTCATGTTTTCATCATGATCTAACGACATTATGCAACGCTCATCATTACAGCTCAATGCGCTCCATGATTCTTCTCTTTGCTAATGCTGAATTCACCAGGCAGTTTGTTGTATTTGTTTTATTGATTAGAACCATACTCGTGTCGATTGGTAGTTGACTGGATTGCTTGCACAGTCGGCGGCTAGACCACTCAATGGGACAATTAGCGACTCACGAAGACTGAAAGAGTCTTTTTGTGCATTGTTGTGCAGCATGAATATTCGCAATTTGTCCTGGCAAACAGAGTTTATTATTTTATTGTCACAGCGCTCAATTACTAATCGATTAGAATGATTGTTTAGTCAATCGGTAGAAATTTATTTGCGCTTGAAGAACGAAAGAAGAAGAAGGCTGGTAATAAATGAAGACAGTCTCGTGTTTCGTACGTTCGAAGTACAATAGGCGTGCATTTAAGCTGAATTAACAATAACTAGCGCGCTATCATTGGCGTTACAGAAGATGAGACCTTCAATTTCACTTAACACGTTGTCATTATTCAAAGTAGGCATTATTGTGAATTGAGGACGCTAAAGACGAAGATGAGATTTATTTAACGCACCAATTGCATGTCTTTTACTTTCAGCTCAGAAACTTTAAGTTACCCGTACGTCATCACCTTATGGAAATCCCATATCAATAAAAAATGTTTGAAAGCGCTTATCTTTAGCGCCGCGCAGTGCAAGGTGTGTTCAATTTAATGACGCAATTCAAGACTTGAAACTTCAACAAGAACACTCAAAGTCAATCAAGTGATTCACAGTGCTTTGTTCACCGGATAACTATGATACCCTGATCGATTATTAGACCAATTTGATAAGAGTTGATCGATGATCAAGAAATTAATTTGATCGATTGCTTGTTTTTGCTGATTTATCACGTCAAAATGCGGATTTCAATTAAAACTTCTTGCAAACATCTTTCTTTCCAATGCAAAAGACAGCACGCTAGCAAAGTAAAAGATAACAACATTCACGAGGTCATTATGTAATGACAATAAATCACAGTAATGCTCATGATTAGTCATTGGCCGAGTAGCTTCCAACTCAATACAATACGCTTTGCACACTGAATACATTGATGTAGGCATATATTGATTGAATATCTTAACGCCAATTAAGACTGCTCCAGAGCGTCAGCTCCAATGCACCAAATTGCATCCAGTCTGACATTGGCTTGTTTACGCCCGGCTATTGTTTTGCGACCGCGAGCGTTATTTGCTTGTTGTGCAATCTTGTTTTTCTTCGTCTCTGTGCCAGCCGCAGCGGTGTTTAGTGGCCGCAATGCGCAAACACGGCAACAGAGTCAATAACATGATTTTTGATGAGGTGTTGCGCTGATTAAGCAAATCGCGGCGCGAGATAAGATAGTGTTAAGAGTTTTCGGAGACGAATTCCACGTCTGTGTGGGGCAAGCAAATTGGGACAGCGAAGAACTAAGTGATGGAAACAAATCGATCGGGGAACGAAGAACCTCATGTTTCATTCGACGAGACATGGAAAATCGTTTTAATATTACTGCCGAGGACGCCACCTCCACAAATCGATAACGACTTGTTGGAGAACAATCGAATTGGATTCTGTTCTAGGCTGTTGCGGTTGTTGAGTGATTATAGCAATGCCATTGTTTTGCAGGGATTTTATATGTTAGTTTCGAGTTTTGGTTATGTGCAGCAAAATTCATCAATGCACGTGTGACATGTTCCTCAAAGTAGGTATAGCAGGCCGTTGAAGACAGTTTTGGTTTCTAAGTAGACTTTTGCCCTTTGACCGGGCACACAACACAATAAGAACGCGCTTGTAACTCGACGCTCGTTACGACTCGCATGACGCTAATCCAACACACGACAGCATAAGAAGTAATTGCAGAGTGTGCATAAGTAGATGCCTCTTCCTGAATTAAAGATTACGCCAGCAATTTCCGGTGTCGGCGGCGATGATGACTTGGACGCGGCTCGAGGCGCGGTCCGCTTTCAACGATTCATTTGCTTCGTGCGCGCGTTTCAAGAAACGCAGTGTTCTTTCTTTACTGGGCAACTCAGCGGGAGCGTCAATTGACGAAAGAAGAGCACGGGAGGAAGAAGAGATAAAAGCAACTCGCAAGTTGCGGGAATTCTTTGTCCCGAGGCGAAATATGCGGGCGTTGGCGTCGTGCCGCTCGCTGAAGAGCTCGGATCAATACGTGGCAGCGGAGGGGTGGAGGCGATGCCATCCACGTCGACGCGAAGAGAAGCCCTGCAATTGCGGCTGGTTGCGTAGGCGAAGGCAGGCAGGGCCACGCAAGGCACCATGGCCATGGCGTCGTTGCGCTCGCACGCGCTTTAACGCCGTCGCCATTCGCATTGTAACCGCACATTCGACAAACAAACTGATAAGCGTTATCAGCGCCTTTACGTCCAATATACAAGAACTTCGAATTCGTGTGCACGGCTGGCTCGTGTGCGCCGCATACAAAGTGTACCAAGTCCTCGGCATTCATTTCTAGTCGAAAAAAGCGCGCGTTCTGGCTTCCAGTATTTCCAGCAGGCTTTTCTAGTCTTTCCTAGACGCGATTGTTAGTCAAACTTCCAACTTTGACTCGCACCGCGCCAACTATTTAGAACATGTGTGCGTCACATGTATATATGGCTTAAGCCAAGGTTCCTCGCCGAGTTATCACGACAGGATCGCGCAGAGCAGCGCTGCCATCTCGAAAAGGGAGCATCGCGAGGTGACGGCCAAAGAATACGAATCAGATGAACACCAAGTCTGAGGCTTCAATTGCACGCCGCGGCGCAATTACAATGCTATTGAAATACGCGCTGACGAAGGTCAAAATGTCACACGGCGGCGACGCAACGCAGCAAGTCAAGGAAAGAACCGCGCTGATGATGCGTTCGTAATAGGCCACGAAAACAGATGGACTGTGTGCCATACCGTGGCGTGTGTATGTGGAATGTGCGCGCACGTTTATAGTAATCGGGCGTGCGCTCGAAATGAAGATCTGTTTGTTGTATTTAGGTCGGCGCAAATTGAATTATTCATTCGCGTCCGCGCGTCCCGACTCTTCGCGCACGTGGTGCATTGACGTCATGTCGCCTGGGGGTGGGGGATGCCCAACGGGAGAAAGTGCAAGAAGGGCGCTGCACTCACCTGAGCGGGGTGCTGCTGCGAGGTCGGCCGGCGTGAGGGGCTTTCCTCCTCCTGCTGCTGTTGCTGCTGCGGCTACTTCCTCGCTCGCGGTGCGCTGGCCGTCGAATGCTACTGCTGCCGCCACACACCATGCGCCATCCACTTCTCGATTGCGCCTGGCTGAATGTTGGCCGGCTGCCGATGGCGCACACGCTTGCCGCTGCTTCGCCTGGCAGCTCACGCGGTACCGCTCCCCCTCGCGAGCCCGCCGCACACCGCGACACGACGGGCGTTGCGTCAGCGGCGAGCACGAAGCCCGAGATGCTCCCTGTTCGACGCCGTCGTCGTCAGCGCCGCTCCTTCCTATCCCGAAGATCGGCGCGGCGTGCACCTACCTCATCTCCCGCGCGGGCGCTACCTGCGCGCGCGAGTCCTGGCATCCTGCCAAGCAGCCCGCGGTTACGGCTACAATGCAAGTCCACGTCATGTGAGACCAAGCAGCATGACTATCCGTTTATGCCGCCGCTTCCAAGAATATGCAAGGATTACAAAGTCCGCACCGAAGTGTCGTCTTCCGAGCGCGGCATGCAAGGTAATAATGCTCGACGCAAATACAATAATTAATAATGCTTAATAAGTAATGCATTATTGCGGGAACGTGCGCGCGCCAGTTATAGTTGTTATGCATTCGCAAACTACAAGGTCAGGCGAAGCGAAATTGTTACCTGTTGTCTGCACACGAGGATATGATAAAAACATTGGATGCGCATCACTCTCGCCCGTCACAAGACGGTAACAAACCAAATGCACTATCGGACCCGTCACCTAGACTTCCAACCAAACACGCAATACAAACTAGAAAATCCAACATTGCAACAATTTTTACCACTGGATATGGCACCAAATAGCCGACTTAATCATCATATTCGAAATCAGTAAGTGATTCCTCAACTTCTGCAACTTCATATTCTTCCTCCACATTTTCGAAATTCGCCAGACTTAATTGATGTCCCAGCAATAATTCTGTAGAAGTCACCTGTTCAGGATTCCTATGCTCGAAATATGGTTTTGCTAGATCCCAATTGGTGATGGTGTCGTAGATAGCATCGAGTGTAAACTGCATTTCCGGGTACATTTTAACCAACAAACTAAAACAAATTAATACCCTGGAACTGTCGTCCTCATTTACCGAGAAAATCATACTCAAATGGAGGCAGTACAAAATCCTTGAGAAATTCAATTTGCAGCAAAGGAATCCTTGCTTTTTCCCTGTCCATCATCTCATTTGGCACCTTGCCCATTTCACGCTCAAGATCACCTTGACGGAAGTACTCTTCATACATTAGAGACACTACTGTGCGGACTGTGCGCCAATCACGGAGGTGGTCTGCAAAGTCTCCACAAGTCATTAGAAGAGCGCAGAAGAGACGTTTGTGTTCCATCAGACGAGGTCTGAATCCTTTCTGAAAGCAAAAAAAAAAGAAATCAAGAGGAGCAGAGTCCAATAGGACTTCTCAAGTCTCACCGAAAGTAAAAGTTCTTGTTTCTTGGCATGTTTCAAATGCTCAGCGTAGTCAGTAGCAATAATACTTGATCTGATCAATTCAATGACATAAGCGTAATCATGCTTTGGCAAATTAACCAAGAAATTACACCCTTGAGAGTTTAAAATGGTCATCGTTTGCGCAAAATGGTGTGTTTCTTGAATAGATCTCGCGCTAGAGTATAAACTTCCAAATGTGGATTCCTCAACAGTCCGAAAGGGATTGGTAAAGCCGTGATGGTCAATATTGTGGCTTATAGCAGAAATCAATAGAGCAATGGCGTCTAACCCACTAAATACGATAATTACCACCTAATCTACTTTCTAACTAAGTCTTGGTTGGTTACCTTAAGATTTTGTTCTCCAACAATTTCAAATAACAAATCGTCGAATATACAAAGTGGGCAGCACTAAATGCGTGTTCATAGTTATGGTAGGGATGATCAAAGTATCCTTTGCCAACGAGAACCAAAAACTTAGCCAACGCTCTTTTATCCAACTTGTACTGTGGAATAAATTCTAGGTCCTCGAACATCTTCAGCAAACACACCCCAACCCGATGTTGTGGGACTTCTCTGGCATTGAAAGTGGGCAGATCAAAACCTTCCAGGTCATGTCTCTGAGCCTGCAGCAAATGTTCCACTTCCGCTTCGCGAAATTCAAACTCAAAGAGGAGGAGTTTATTACTGAGGTCATGACGTGCACCTTCGTTCTTCATCTTAGTGATTACTTCACATTGGCTGAGAGCAATTCCCACGTAAGAAGCAAAATACGTGGACATATTCTCATCAAAGACATTATATTCTCCGGATATTTTGTTTTTGAGTTGGATACAGCCTAAAGCATGGTCTTTCTGGTCTTTATTGCTTTGTTGAGGGATCGGTATGCAGAGAATGTTACGTGTGTAGAAACCACATTTTTCATCATCACTTTTGATGAAAAGAGGATTATCATGCGCGTTTTTGATGTTGAGAAGTTTATTTTGAGTGAACGACATGCCTGCAAGAAACGCACATGAAACTAGAAGAACTAAATAAATTTTTAAATACAAACCTAGAATTCCTTGAGTTTTAGGCACAGAATTCTTCACTGCTTGCCCATTGCACATGATATTTCCATCCAGGTTTTTGCGTTTTTCGTCAATTAAATAAACATCGCAACTTTCCGAATCAAAATAAAACTTTGCCCTTTCAGTGACGACATTCAACAAAGCTGCTTTATCATCTAAAGTTGTATACAGCAATTCCCCAAATTCTAGCAAACTATTCATTTTACACTTTATCTTTGTTTGTCTTTCCAAAGCAATTGTATTCCTCAAGACAGGCAGCACAAATCGGTAACACTCGAAAACAATGTCCTTGAGCACCATCTTCTGCTTAGGTGAGTTAACAATAAAGACAACAAGATTTACATTGGGTGTGTCTTCAGCAATCCCATTGCGATGCTTCTGGTCATAGATGGGATAAACTGTTATTACCGCCTTTTCCAGATTTAATTGAAGAGCTTGCAATTGTTGTAACAGGGGAGGGGGAAGGTTTTGTATCGTAAAGTCTATACCAGATTTAGCTTCTCCGATTTGCGCGATTGATGGTTCATTAATATCCAATTGGATTTCCGGTTCCAGTGCATGTACTCCGATTACTTTGATCACTGCTACTTTGGGCAAGCAATCGTAGAATGCCATGAAGCAAGAATCGCATTCAGTTTCATCCATTAACTGAAGAGAATTGATTTAGATAGAAGTTATAATTGACGTATGCATATATTACGTAGCAATTGATTTTCGCTTCCAGGTCAATGGTACATTCGTCTTTGAGGGATTCACAAAGTAAGAGAATTTTCGAAGGATCAGTTGCTCGTAGATGCAACATAGGTGTTTGTTTATGTTCTCCACGGCTTTCACTTGTTCTGGCGTATGGAGGTGGGATAAAAAGACGGGGGCGTGGTTTGCGAAACAAATTGTACATACAAAAATCATCCATTGTAAGTAAAAATAATGTACGATTCAAAATAGAATATTATGGGACTATGCAGCGACTAACATGCCAAATAAAAGTCATTTTTATGGCGTTTAAAATATTAATACAAAATTGTTCATTTATTATATCATAACCAAAGTATCTCTAGTCTACTTGTAATTTTTCTTCATTTATGGTTCAGGTGTTTTTGCTATGCTCCTTGACTTTTTAGAGCAGCAAACTCCAACAAATCTGCAAATCAAGCCCAATTAGTTTCCCCCAAACCTTTTTTTTTCTAATTGCAATACTTACTTATCATCAATTGCACAGAAGTAATCCTTGAATGTCTTTGGAGATGTGATCTCCGAAAAGATACCTTCACAATCCTTCAACAAAACACACATACCGTCCTCACTCTTCGGATCCGTACAATCCTCATCAATCGGAGAGGTTTCATTCAGACCAAGTTGGTATTTTCCCTTCAGGAACTTGAGAGTGCCATCGGGGTTGATTTGATCTACCAACCATGGAAGTTTGTTAACATAGAATGGTGGAAGAGTGACAGGTTCTTGCGTAGTTGAAGTAATGAGAGTAGTTGATGTGTCTTCCACCGCAGCCCCTCCCCCAATAATTTTATCGGAAGAATCAACAGCTTCCGAATATGTATCCATGTCATATGGTATAGACATAGGAGCAAATGAAGGCAGTGGTGCAGGGAATCCATGCGAGAATGTTGTTGGTGGGATGTATGACGATGCTGGCGCACCAGCTAATGCTGAACTACCATATCCAGCGAAACTACTTGCAGAAATTGGATGCGCAGCAACTGAAAATAAGAGAGATAATTATATATTAGGCAGTTATATAAAAAATAGTTACCCTTACAATAAGCGCCGCGATTATGCGTGATTCCACTCTTATAGTTAATCCCTAAGAAAATCCCAAAGCAAAAGTATGACCAAAAGTTACACAATATACGTGGTAAGAATGATCAAAATGTAAAAAGAAAAAGTACCTGATAATGGAAGAATGGGTCCACGGTCTATACATCAGTGAAGGTCAATGAAGAAGAAACGATGCCAAACAGGAAACCGAAAATCACCATAAAACCATCACAAACTAAACTCAACTCAAGATCATTCTACTTACAACCGACTGATGATTGCAAGGCAAGTGAGGATCCATAATGATTCGGGGTGTCTGCAGCTTCAGTCTCAATCGGCTTAGAAGTAGTATTAGGCTTTACAACAACTAGGGAAGTCAAAGGAGTTACGAAGGAATACTTTTTGGAAAGATCCAGGGCCTTCTTCTCATATTCGGTAGTGTTACCAGCAGCAACCTCTTTGGCATCCAAATACCTCTTGATTGTCATGTAAGCCCACAACCTTTCCAACTGTCCTGTTGTCTTCTGTACACTTGGCAATAAGTTAACAGGTCCACTTCTGCCCCAAGACACTACTTTACTAGCTTCCTTGTTGAATTCATTTCCGGGGAATGTACCACAGACTGCAATTTCAGCTCCTCCGTAAAGAATAGGGAATTCAGTTCTGGTTAAACTGGTAACGTCAGGGGTGTAAACAAATTTGATGTCGTGAAGTAAAGGAGAAGAGATTTCTTTGTAGAAGTTCTCAAGTTGGAGAGAAGCATCGGAGTCTTCGTAGATGTGGCGCGCAAATCCGATATTCCTCAAGGAGAGTTTTTGAAGGAAGGAACGATCAGCACCAGTTCCAAAAGACAGGGAAATGATTGGAACTTTAGCAAGATTCTGCTCTTGAATTTGACTGATGATATCTTGAGGAGTTGTTTTTCCTACGGTTGGATCTCCATCAGTAAGGAAGACAATCAAAGGCTGGATATTTTTGTCAGCAGTTCTCAATTGCCGGAGTTTGATCAAGTGCAGACCAACACGAAGAGCTTCGTAGATGTTCGTGCCGCCAGTGGCAAACATTTGATCAACATATTTGTTGGCTTTTTTGATGGTGCCGTTGTTAACGGGGTATGCTGGAGGAAAGGAAACATCCTGAAAACAATTTATTAATTTACCCCGATATTTCTCGAGAGTTCTATGGACTTACAGTTAAGTCAAATACTTTATCTCCATTATACCAATTATCTTCAGAGTTCGGGAAAAGTGTACTCTCCGCAGGGGCATCCAAATTCCACACCTTTACATTTGTGTTAAACTCAACTAAATTAAACAAATCTTTAGAATTCAACTCTCCAAGAATATTATGCATAGCAGTCTTCAATTGACTCATCTTTCTGTCGTACATAGATCCACTAGTGTCCAAAACAAACACGACATGTTTATCTAAAGGCGGTAATTCGGAGGGTGCAAAGAAATGAACAAAGTATCCGTCCTTAACCAAAATCTCTCCTCCTCTTGGGTCCCGTTCAACATCATATTGCACAACAAACTGTCCACCAATACCTTTGTTCTCTTCTATGCCTAGTCCAGAAGCAATCTCCTTTTGTTGGTCATAATCTGGTTGGAAGCTGATTCTAGCGGTCTCAGGAGTAGGCTGCACAATCTTGGCCTTGGTGTCTAATTTAGAGTTCTCTTTGATGATTTCATTTCCTGAGCGGATTGGAGGTGTTTGAATAGAGGTAATTGGTCGGGACTCCATCAAGTCAACTTGGACATTCATGGTTTTCACTAGTTGATTAGGATGGATGTTAAGAACAAGTTCATAACAGCCATCTTTACGCTCGAGAAGCTCTTCGTATGTGAGGTAAAAGACTGCTTTACTTTCGGGTTCAATGTTGACACTAACAGTGAATTTGTTAGAGTCACGTGCGGAGACTGCCACATGGGCAGCGCCAATTCCAGAAAGAACAGCCTAGAGACAAAAATGAGGTGTTTGAATCAGAAGAGATTATGAAGTTAAAAGAGAACCTACATCATCATAGGTTTGCTTGGCCTTCTTCTTCTCATCAACGTAAGCCGTGTAGTTCTTTCCGCCAATCTCCATGATAAAAGCGGAGATATATGCTTGCTCAGGAAGGACAATGAAGAAGGTAACTTCTTGTGCAATTGGAGCTTCATTCTTAACCCTGCTCTTTATCAAAGTGGTAGCGAAGCGATTGCTGACGTTCGAGGTGATGTCTATTTGCTTGATAGTAGGAGGTTTAACTTGTTCCAACTAAATTAATAATTATTTCACTATCAAAAGTCGTTAGGTATCAATTGATTATCTTCTACCTTAGCTGTGGTTGATTCTAAATCAGGTAATGTAGAATATATTGGTGTGGAATCACTAACAACCAGGATTGTTTCTGTTGAAGATGGTGGCGTAATTGGGGACAATGGCGACGCCATAATGAATGGCACTAAGGCCATAAGAAATATACAACGCATTTTGTTTTTTCACTGAAAATTAAATCAAAAGAAAATGATAAATGCTGCTGCAGTAAAGTTGTTGCAATATTGTGGTAGTGTAACTGGTTTATTCATCTCGTTGGATGATGATTACTTAAAGTGCATTCCGAGCATTTTGATTCAACCTTCACCTCGACATTGTCCCGCAGTATATTAAACGATGAATTGAGAATCCACTGAGATTTGGTCGAATATAATTTATTCGATGTTTACCTGAGTATTACATCATTTATTTCTTGTGTCAATTCTCGGTATTCGTTGTGTGTTATTTTTCTGCTTAGCAAGGTATTAATGAAAAGTCGGTTTTTACAAAGATGTGGTGTATATTCATTAACATTACCGCAGGTTACACGCAATTTCAAGGTTGTTTCTTATTCACAACTCGAATAATTTAAAAAGAATTTTAATATTCAACAATTGTATGTGCATTATTACTTTCAATTGTGTTATTTTTGTTTAATTATGGATGTATCAGTTGTGCTTACCTTATTGGAAGTCTCAAATTTTCTATTGAAGAAAATTTTTACCACTGAACCATACACCTCGACAGTCAACTTCGAACTGAACGTCTTGCACGACAGCAACAAACATTTTAATAGCAGAAAGCGAGCACCATGCACTTAAAGTGAGCAAGGATAATATCAGATAATACCTAGACTGACCAGTAGCGGGCAGAGTGCTAATGTTGTTTATGATGACGCAGCGCGCTGGTGAGCACTAGCCAAGCGACTTTTGTGCGACACCCATTTGCAGATTTATTTATTTACTACCGATGCCGGTGGCTGGCCATGGTTTATCCGAGATTTATTTGCGCAGCGGTAAACGCCGGTGGGGTATTTCCAGAGTACCGTGCGCGTCACAAGTAATGAACGTAAAAGTATTCAAGATTGAGTACCTGCCACATTCGTGGAGGATCGTAAACACAGTACAAGTTGAGCGGGTGACAATATGAAAGATCAATTAAATAATAAATCTGCGTTTATTTAGAGTTATTAAATAAACAGTATGAAGGTTCCTGGAAACGGGAAAAAATACTGTTTGGTTCATACGAAAAGTGACCAACAATGACTATCGGATTCCAAAAATACGACTTCCCCGCAATAATATCACGTTGGCTTCCAAGTAGTTATAATCAGCAACATAATAATGTTAAGTGCCTCTTATTTATCAAAATGTCAAAAGATTATCGCTAATTGAAAACCAAAAGCATTTTAAGATTTTAGGCAGCACTGAAATAAAGCTTAAAGGAAAGAAGCAAATAACTTTTGAAACCTTATCTGTTGATGATAATTATGTGGAATATTTTACTAAAAATACTTGTCAAGCAGTAAATAAAACATAACTAGAAATAATTTTCATTATTAAAGACAAATCATTACAAATTACAGTATTTAATATTTATAACCTGAACTACTTTCACTTCTTCTTCTCTTCTTTCTTGCTCACCTCCTTGTCCTTCTCCTTATCTTTATCCTTAGACTCCTTCTTGTCCTCCTTCTTCACATCCTCAGCATCCTTATTTGTCAATTTATTGTTGATCAAATTGTGTAAAGCAACAATTGATCTAACCATGGCAGCTAAGTATACTACCAACATCTGGTCATTATTCTTTATGTGGAAAGCTTTGTTAAAGCTGTCCTGATTAATATCAGGCAATAAATTAAAAATATCTTGCAACTGATAGACAATCTGATGATTAATTGGCATTTTCTCATCTCTTACTTGACATAAATACTTTTTAATTTCAGCCAGTTGCAAATGCAGTCCTTTGAGGCCAAGCAATTGATTTGTAATTCTTTGTGAAAGTGTTCCTACTGTTGTGTCTTTAATATCACGCAACAGATGCTCTACTCCAACTTCTTCAGCTTCCTCAGCTCCAATCTCACTAGGGACATGCTCAAAAGTTTTAGAAGTGGGTGAGCCATCATCATGCACTTCTTCTACAGCTTGGTAAGCTTCAGTTGGGAGACCTAGATCTTTGGGCTTGGCATCAATAATGACCAGAACAGAGTTAGGGCAATACCTCCGAATTAACTCATTGATGGCTATGTCATTCTGGTGGAGTTTTGGGCCAGTATGGTACCATCCTACTACCTTCTCACGAGCGTTAACTTTCTTGAACATGCCATACATGTTTTCTAGGTAGTCATGGTCAAGGAACCAGACTGATTTATCTTTATCATCTTCATCAAAAGGAACTAAGCAAAAACATACCAATGTGCCAGGTACATAATAAATGTTTTATGTAAGAAAACTTACTTGCAAAGCTGTTGGAAACGTCGAGAACCCCTTTTGCCCTGGAACAACCTAGCAAAACTCCAACAACCCGTTTTTGATTACCGATTTTACCCATTCGATTAAAGTGGTCTACGACGCTAAGTAGCACCAATGGATGCACTACCACTTTACTGATATTTACGTCCTGACTGGGCATTTTGTATTAAAATATGAATTACTAGATTTAACAAAAAAATCGAATCCTTTCAGCGGTGACCAAAGAGTTGCAAATCTGGGGTTAGGAGGATGACAAACAAACTTTGTTCCCTCCTGCGCACGCGTTTACAACGTCAAGTAAATTGTCAGAGCAAAATTTCGAAAATGTCTGTCAAAAATCGTAACCTAAGAATCCAGAGGGGAGCAACGTGTAAATTTGTAATAAACGCAGAAAACACTGAAAAGAAATTACTTATTTAAGGAAAACAACCCTAATATCCTTTCACACTATTGCTGAACTACTTCACACTTTTAAAATGGAAGAAGGATCTCGGGCAAAACTATCCAAAGGGCTACTTGACATGAAATTTATGAAGAGAACAAAAGACCATCTTGAAAAGGAAGCAGACAATGCAGTTGGCACGGCACTCTATTCAAATGAAGTTACAGAAAACATGAAAAAGGGAGAGCTTATCTTTACTGAGGCCAGCATGTTTACATGTGCAAATCTGATAGAAGGTAGATTATCATTTGGTGGAATGAATCCTTATATTGAGAAGCTAATGCAGAAGAGTTATGATAAAAGACAAGCAGAAGTAGAAAAATCTAAAGAGAAGGATATATCAGATGCAGATATGGCTAAGAATTCAGCATTGTCCCAGAATATTGCTAAGAAATTCAAGACAAAAAATCAAAAGAATCAGAAAAAATTCCATATACCTAAACCAATGTAGGAATAAATTCTAGTTGATAAAAATTAAGTGTTTTGATATTTCGTTTTTAATTTATTAATGATCCTACTACTTACTATTAAGCCTCCTAATATTTGCAATTAAATTCTTTCGATGGCAGTTAGCCTTGTTTGTGAAGGCCATAATAATTTCTGCATCAAAAAAACTCAACCTGAATTTCAAATTGCGCGAAATTCTTTTCGCTTGTTACTTGTTTATGAGCACGGCTCTAAAATCAGTTCCAGTTACTTAAGAAAGTCTGCTGCAATTGCAAACAAAATATTTAATTATGTGGATATAAATTTACTCCACTGAAAATAACAACAAAGCGAAAAAGTTCTATAGATAAATAAATTAGTGAATTTTAAAGTAAATTTTGATTGATATAATGAATATTAAACACTTCGTGACAACGCTCAACAATACACAAAAATATTTAAACTTGAAGATAATTTAATCTTCAGTTTAATCGTGCTTTTCCGGCACCCTACCGCCCTCGCAATTTATTTTTAAATCAATAACATACCGGCGTCGATCTTTGCAAGCATCACTTTGCAATATATTTGGCACGCCTCGTGTTAATACGCAAATTGTTAAATTTAAGTTTTACAACAAGCTGCTACAATCTATTGCTTCTCCTAGCTATTCACGACCTTGATACTCGTCAGGAAAAAACGCCTCGGTCGCCGTCGCGTCGCCGTGCACCTCGCGATCCCACCTTTTCTCGTCGCGTGCTCCAGCAAGAAGTAGGTGTCCGGAATGCGCTTGATTAAAACCCTTTAAAACAGTTTGAAACTAACGAATTGAATAAATGTCTTGTGCAATTATACATGCAATCAATGGGTACAAGTGATGATAGATAAAATTGGTGATAAATCAACGCTCGGAACGTCGTGAACTATTTTTGCGCAGTGCAATCAGTTTGACGTTGGTTTGTCGTGAACCCAGGCGGAGGGTTATGTAAACCGCAATACGGCACTAACAGCAGGCAATGATAGTAAAGTAGAGTAAACTCAGCTGAAGTTACAGAAAACATTGTAATTATGCTTAAAACCGAGCTTGAGAAAGCAGTCAGTGCATTTGCCACAAGCTCACAGCCCAAGATACTTGAACAATTGAACAAGACATTATTCATTTTAATTTTAAAACTTGTCAAAAATTCTGTGAGCATAACTCGCTCAAGTTTTGTGCGTGCAATTACGTTGCATTTTTACATTGAAGGGTTTACAGAGAGTGTTTTACTCATCTTGTTCTTGTTCATTTTAGGGGCTGATTTTATTGGAGGATGAAACTCACTCAAGCCAGCAGATTTGCTCTACGCCTTACAGTAGCACAGGTATGCAAATAAAATTAATACTTGAGAAATGCATTAAAAATTAGATCATAAAGGGCAAACAAAGGTAGTGTTCACAAGGACATGCTAATGTTAAATAACTAAACTATTTTTGGTCTCGGTTACTTAGAGACTAGCACTCGAATTCGGCTTGCTTATGACTAGTTTACTTTGAGTACATTGACTTAGTTTGTTTAATTTAAGTGTTGACTGGGATCAATGCATTTTCTGGTTAGTGTGTGGGTTGTTAATGGATATTTAATGTTAAATGTTAATTTGTTGAATAAACCAATTGTGATTATATTAAGTGTATGATAATGGTAACAATATGTTTGTATCAATATTTACTGTTGTCATATAAATGAAGATTGTTGTCTATAATTTCAATTGTTGCGATTGTCATGACTTATCAGGCATTGCAGACTGTTTCTATTGATATTTCTGAGCTTTTAGAATACTTGAGTCAAAGGAATGAA
The DNA here is from genome assembly GCA_027575565.1 of Diploeciton nevermanni. Classification (NCBI taxonomy): domain Eukaryota; kingdom Metazoa; phylum Arthropoda; class Insecta; order Coleoptera; family Staphylinidae; genus Diploeciton; species Diploeciton nevermanni. Next base: position 5,137,722 of record JAODIE010000001.1, read on the forward strand.
GATTTATGATTGGATTTATCATTATTAATATTTAGGGCAATTAGAAATTGTAAAAATCGTATTAATTTACATACGCACATGCTGATTTCAACAAATTTTCAACCGACGATCTACGAAATACCTGAAATTTTTGGACTGGAAATAAATGAAGGTGGGATTAATGGAGAATAGAACTTAAAATAAGCCGGCATTTTACTGTATCTTGTTACTATGTTGGCGAAAGTTAGAACAATTAGTTCTTTGTATCTTTTATGAATGCGATCTTTTCAGTACTTATAAATATATGTCTTTTGCGTTTAATTCGTATTAAAAAGATAATCAAATTTAATGAATTAATTGAAATGACGCAATTTCATATTTTTACACCCCATTTTGTTTGATCGTTCGGAATTTCCTTATCGCAAAACGCATTTCAAGCGTAAATGCTTTAATTTGAGTCTAGGAATTTGTAAGCTTAGTCTACTAACAATTTGTTTACAAAATATACCGATTAAATTTATTATTACTCCACATTTAGCAAGCACACTTGAAAATTTTTATTTCTGGCAAGCTCCCTAAGTACAATCAAGAATTAATTGATATTTTGTTTTAGAATGTGCCATCGGCGTCACGTCAGTCTGACAAGTTAGTCTTCCCGACTGCCTTCGTCCTGGCAGGGATCGGCGTAGGCGTTTCGTCCTTCAGCTTGAAGCAATTGCTCGCGCGGCCGAGGCGTCATTAATGTACACGATGTCACAACGCTAATTATGCTATTTTGCCTTAGCATCATCCTAGCTCCTTAAATGCCACACTTTAATTGTGCATGTCTTATGTATTACTATTCACATTTGTATTGATTGTATATAGATGCATTTCTTGTTGACTTTGTAAGATGAACGAGACATGTACGATTCGACGATTCAAGCGGTATATATGTAAATTCATTTTTACCTGCCTGGTGAAAAGAGAATTGAATTACTGATGAGCATGAGGTATTTGAGTAGCGTTAAGTGATGTAGGTAGGTAGTAAATTATATTAGCGAAATTATAAGTTTCCTTTATGAACAATCCTGCGTTTGAGATCTTTTTAGTTTAAAACCTTTTAAATGACTAGGCTTATAAATCCTTTTTACATTAAATAGAATAAAAAAACAATAAAATTTGATAAACTGGGTCTAACTTGCACTAGGGCAAATTAATATGCAGATTTTCTCTTGTTAAATAATGCAATTGACCTAAAACAAATATTACAATACCCATTATGGTGAGTGAGAACAGTAAATAGCGCGCATTAATGGGCACGCCAAACAGTTTGGCACGAAATTTGAGACTGGACGAAAATAGCAGAATGGAATCTAGTTTGTTTTCTGGCGTTGTTTGATGCACAAATGGTCGTGTTCGTACTTCATGTCCTACTGTCCTGATTGATTCGCATGTACTGTTTAATCTTGCAGCCTAAAAAACAGTATTTTATTAAGTATAAAACACCTAAAACTGCTTAAGTAAGTAATGTTTTACTTGGATGAAAGGTGCCAAAGCAATCAAAAGCCATAAAATTACATTCAACAAACTAATCCCGTAGATTGGTAATGTGTCTGTATCAACTGGATCAAAATTCAGCAGCCAGAGGAAACCGGATGCCGCAAATGTGATATTTGTCAGCGTAAAGATGCATACCGAAGGTGCCAGTTTATAGTTGAAATACTTCAGTAACTGCTTAAACTCCCCAATGTCCTGAAAGAATAGCGTTAGCCTTTTGACTATTTGCATGGGTTTATTTACCTTCATCCACTCAACTGGATGCAATGAATGCTGTAAAATTTTTGCTCTCAAAAATTGTAGATACGAAGCCAACAACTGTGCTTGCAAACAGTAATTACTGATTACTGTTGCTTGTATCACATCATGCCACAGCGTACACGCGATAAGGAAAATCTTGAGTAGCATCAAACAATAATCCGGTCTATTTTCTAGCCATCTGAATTGAATCACCGCCTCCGCCATCATGATATTTATACAGGCGAAGGATAAGGCCATCCAAATCAAACTAACCGTGACAAAGAACCAAAGCATCTTCACTAGTTTCTTCTGGCTCATGAATCCATCTGATAGATTGGATAATGCCAAAAAGACACGTTCCATTAAACTGGGCAACTGATCATCATCTGCTGATCGGAATATTGATAACGCGTGCATGTACCCAAAAAGATGGAGACCATGTGGTAATATAAAACTGAAGAGCAGTGAACCATGGCATATTTTATCAAGAAGCAAATCAGGGAGAGTTGAGTTTTCATGAGTTTTGTTGTTGGTGAATTGTTTAATGCCAAATCCGCGATCACGTCGAAAACATGACATGTATTGTAGAATATATCCGATAATCATAAAGAATATTACTTGGCATGTGTAATAATAGCTGAAGAACTCAATACAAGGTTGATTTTCATGGGTGGAAAGTGGACGTAGCCCAACTATGCATAGAAGCCGTAGGTAAGGTTTGAGTATTTTACTTTTGCAATAGTTAAGGACCTGTGTCACACTGTAATGGGATGGTGTGTCGTAAATAGTGATTTCTGTGATGTCTCCAGCCTGAAAATAAACGTTAAATCACGATTTTCCGTTTGTGAAATATATTTACCGAATAGCTGAGTTGAGAGGCCGGATGTCCAGCATCAGAATCATTATTTTTCGTGTGTGAATGAACTTGGTCCATATTGCAACACTTACGCTTTAATTAAAACCACTTAAAACTAAATTAAAATCTGATCATATTTTCCTATGTCAGCAATGTTCAGCTCTCCTTAAAGTCTACACTTTCATTGTCAACACTGTTAAAACTAATCCTTTACAATACCTTTTTTCTTCTATTGATAATGGCGGATATCAACAAGTAAACAATTGATGTCCGCGTAAACAAAACTTGAGTTTTTAACGGAGTCAACGTCCGCAAAATCAAGAAATGAGGAGATTGTTTATTAAAGATGTGATGGACAATAATTTAAGTTGCTAAGTAGTCGTTGGATTGAGTTGTAATACTGCAATGACCTAACAAAGTTATTGCCTTATCTTTTTTGCTGCCTGATTAAAATTGTTAAAGGTCGCTGATGAATGTAATTGTAAATTAATTGATAAATTATTTATTCGTGTATTAGATTTTAAAATTTTCCAACGTCAATTCTCAAATGGTATTTATAAGTTGCAAAGTGTGCAAAGTACGTTAAGTGCTTAGTAGGCATAGATTTTCATGTGGTTCTTACACATCGATACAATAAATCAATAAACACATAAAAGGTACAGTTTACGTCCCTTTCGAATATATTTCGTTTTTACAAAACACCTGCTAGGACCTGCGTATTTCAATTACATTGTGCGGTAAGGCCTCTGCCAGTGCAGAGCCTGGTGTAGAGAGGTGTAGGCTTGGCTAAGTAAGTTAAAAAGTTAAATCAACGGTAACTTTAAGGTTAATCAAGTTTTATCTATCAAGGATTGAACAAGTTCTTTTCTTCTTTTTCTTGTAAACAATATCAATGAAAAATGGATGAAAGATGCAAAACAGAACTGAAGTCATCTTATATTAAGTTAGAAGGTGAAGTTTCAAATGTAGCAAATTTATTGAAAAGCATTTTGGAAAAGGTTTGTTCCTATTTTTTGTTATATCAAAAATCTAATTAATATTGTATAAAACACTTTTTAGCAAAAAGCTGTGTTGGACAAAACAGATCAATCCGTAAATATTGCTGAAATAGTTACAGCAACTGAACACAACTATTGCCTTTTTGCCAAGTTGTTTTCATTTAATATTGACTTGCAAACAATTTGGGAAAATTGCATAGAACAAGCATGCCATAAAACATGTCCTACTCTACAATCTAGTTCATCATCACTGGATTATGATTGCAATATTCCTAATTTGACAATTCCTAATGAAGTTGAGGTAGTAAAACCCAGGCATGTTTTAAATCCAACTGTGGCAGAGTTTTGTGCATCAACTGAGTTGCTAAATGCTGTCCATGTAATATCATGTAATACAAATATACCTTCAACATTAAACACAAAAAATTCTTCTGGAGCTTCTACAAGCTTAAACACTGTGACAAGGGAAGAAAAGACTCAAAGAAGTAATAGTCAATCCAAATTTGCCCTATATGAACCAAAGAATCGATTTGAGAGAAATTACAATAATCTAAAAAGAGCTATTCCTGATCTGACTTTTGTTCCACCAGAGAAGGAGATTCAAGAAATTGCTAAAGATGACTCTGCAGAATATTATAGTGTGTCTGATTTAAAATCTGAATGCAGCAAGGCTGAATATGCGACAAAAAAGCTGACTACAAAAATTGATAATTTAGGTAATTTGAAATTATCTAATAGACTCAGTCTTAATATATTTCTCTATGTGCTTCAGAGATTTCTACAATGACCACTCTAAAAGTTGGAGATTTAGGCATAGTAAGTTATATACATGATGTGTCAGAATTTTACATTACACCGGTGGAAACGAATTCAGCTACGGTGTAAGTTACTTCATAATTTTTAGCAATAAAGTGTAAATAACATTTTTCTAGATTATCTGAACAATTATCTCAATATGTTCAAAGTATGAAGTTTCAATATATAAATAAAAACGAGGCTAAAGACGAACTTGGAAAATATTGTGTTGCTTATTCAGAACTATTTGAAACATGGAATAGGGCTGAAATTATCAAATGGAATATGGTAAGCTGAATATTAAAATATTAGCAAGAGATAAATGATTTTCTTTTTTAGACTAATCCAAATGATGTATATGTCCAATTTATTGATTTTGGGGAATATGCGACAATGTCATACAATAACTTAAGACCAATTATTCCCTTGTATTGCCAAATTGAAAGGCAAGCTCTTCGTTGTAGCTTGGCAAACGTGAGTTAATGAATTTTACGCTAATTGTCATCTCCAATTAAAAACAATTTTAGGTTGCTCCTTTCAATGGAAAATGGTCTCCTGAGGCTTTAAGATACTTCCATACCCTCTGCTATGATGATGGAGAATTCGTTGTAATTGAAATAGATTCAATTAAAGACACCAGGTAATTGACATTTTTGTATTGTTCTGTTTTATTTATTGTTGATTTTACTAGCAATGGAATTGCGATTGATTTTCACAAAGTTGCCAGTGACGGGATAACATGTATAGAAAATATGGTAATTTCTGAATATGCTCGATACGAGGACGTTGGAATCAAAAACACGTTGGGTATCTCGGCAAGAAATGAAATGATCGAACAAATAAACATGTCCAAAGGTATACTTTAAATGCCTTAAATGTTTATAGAAGTGTCAGTATTTCGGTAGTGTATTCATTTGACAACAATTCAATCAAAAGGACAAAATATAGATTTTTGTAATTTTTTATTTCATTGCGCATTAGAGATATGAATCCGATTCTGTGATAAAATGTTTATTCTCATGCGGAATGAAATTGTTTAAGGTTTATCTGGAATAACCGAGCAAGACGATTTAAAATCCTCCCTAGATAAATTTTTCGATGTTCTACCCGAATCTTATGAAACGATCGGTGAAGCAGTACTTGGGTACAATGCGCAGGATGATTTGAGAGTTTGTAAACATACGCGGCCTGATCTAACTTGCTATAAAGGTGACAGATGTAAATTGGAGCATAAGATTCGCCGAAAAGGTAAATGTATTCTCAGTGCTACACCCAAGTTCTAAAATTATTTTTGCAGATGGTGTTACAACTGATACGGAACGAGTGCTTGTTGCACCGGAAAATACATTCATGCTGCAATTAAATGAAGTTTACAAAGTTATGATTACCGCTTTCAAGTCCCCATGGGAGATTTATGGACAAATTAGTCATTCTGAGAATGGTTACGGTGCGGTACCCAAGGAAATATTTAAATGTATGAACAAGCAGGAAATGATCACTTCCTACATATGTTTTGATTATCAACCAGCAATTGGAGAATTAGTAATAGCAAAGAATTGTGACGAAAGGTGGTATCGTGCTGTGATATTGGAGTCTAATTTCGGCCAAGCGTACACCAAATGTTCCTCCGTGAAACTGTTTTATGTTGATACCGGCGAGGAACGTCTGGAATTATTGGCGAATGTTAGAAAAATGACTAAGGGATTTATTATACATCCATATCAGGTAAATCGAATGAGTAATTTATGTATAACGTAATGTAATTTATGTAATATTTCATGCGCTATTGTTTTAGGCGATGCATTTACATATTGCCAACATAAAAAGCATATTGGGACATGATATAGATGCATTTCAAAAGTTCTCCAATGAATATGTTTTTAGAAACTATGACTTTAGAGTAAAGTAAGTTGTTTTGAATTGATATATATGTATTTTGAATTTATTTATTTGTAGACATGTTGGTGCTTCTTATGTTAATGGAACATTCAAAGATATGACAACTGGAAAAGACCTAGGTACAGAAATGATTCAGAATAGTTTTGCAGTGGCGACTGCTCTGGATTACGACTTATTAAATTCTAATATCTTAGTAGACTAATTTTAAATAATTTCTCTAATGACTAAAATTTCGAATGAAATTGTAATACGTTTAATTAATTTTATAGTCAAATACGCCATTTATAACAAGTACTTTTTGTTTTCTACATAAAGACGACTTTTGTCAGTCCTTCAATACAAGTCCAAATGGACAGTATACTACCGGGTCGAGATACTAGGCACGCGTTGGTTATGAGTTTGACATGTGATTTAATTAATCCTTAAATCGACTTTATTAAATTAGGTGACTAGTACAAGGTACAAAGTTGTCAATAATTTGAAATTCATACAAAGTACAAACTTTTACACCGTGATGATATTAAGTACAAAATGTTGAACATTTCTGCCGAAGGAAAATAGATCAGAGATTATAAGAAATCACACAAACCTTGGTATTTTTGGTAATAAATCTTATTCAAGTATTTATAAACAAAGTGGTCCTTATTGAGTGTTGAATTATTGAATTCAACGCACGATTAACAAGATAGTTGTCATTAATTCTGTTGCATGCAGTAGCAGAACTTACGCAAGTTGGGATGGGTAGCAGCAATACACCAAGGCTGCGTTCCATACACATTAATTCTGCTAATATCATCCTCCTTCACAGAAAAGGTATCTTGGTTCAAATTGTGAATCAATGTGGCCTCAAAAATACCCCCTCCAGGCAGAAGCTCTAATTTAATTTGGTACAACATAGCTGAGATTTGTGTGCTGCCCGTCAGATCAGGAACGAACCCGTCGTTATCTTTCGAACTTTTGAACTTTATCAAGTTGTCATTGGGTGTGAGTTTATTAACCCAAGACACTGAGCCAACTCTTAGTAGCTCGCATTGATTGCGCACGATTGATGTATAGTTGTTCAGTTCATTCGTGAATGCGGTTGCTAGGCGTTCGACAATTGCGGCGGTAAGGTCAACGGGTTGCCAATCTAAACACGCACACCAGTGAGGTTCAATGAAGGCTTGAGCGCAGCCCCTTGCCTGTGGAATCTGAAGGACATACCATAGAAAACACATCACAAAATATATGGACGTGTACGCTAACTTACGTGACTAAATAATGATAAGGAGCGCTCAGAGAGATTCGCTTTTTCGAGGCTGCCTAGATGTAGGACACTTTTGAGAGTTGCGTGGATGTCGAAGGGAGTAACTAGCGTTTTCAAGTTGCCTTTGAAATTATCGTAAGCGCGCCTGTACTTAGTTTTGAACCATGGTGGGAAGGTGAATGAAAAGAAAGGTAAACGTTCTTCGAGTTTTCCTTGGAATGTGTTGCGTATCTCTGCAAAACTAATAAAAATTCAAAAGTAGAACTATTGCAAGAGGATCATCATAGTTACCGATGGCCGTGATCTGCCATTGTTATTAAAAGCGTGTTATTCAATGCTCCTGATTTATGCAAACTTTGTAAAAACTCCACATAATCCAAATCTGCAGCACCTATTAAATTGTAGTTGTCGTGGGATAAATCAGCTTGGAATGCAAACATAAACTTAGGTTTTGATTTATAAACGCTGAAGAACTAAAACGTTAGTGCTATTAAACATGTAGGCTAATATGTAGGAGACAGTTATTTACACTTTTAACAAAATCCAACATAACTTTATGTTTTGGCGTTGACCCTGCACACATTTGTGGAGATTTCTTGAAGAAACCAAGTGCGGAAAGATAATAAGTGCGGCCATAATGATCTGTAGGTTGGACATTAAATCCTCTAAGACGAAAAGTATAAGTTCCAATGTCAGCTCCTTCCTCCAAATACCCTGTAACATATCCATTCTTTCTATAATTATTCCAAATAAACGGATATGCGTCTACGTAGCTCGCTCCTTTCACGCGCTTTCTCGTTTCGGGCAACTCCAATTCAGTCTTTCCAGTTAGCATCGGCGTTAATGCCTGGGGTGTTCCATCACCAATGATATTATAGCCCTCCAGAATTAATGCATTTAATTGTTCTGTTAAGTACTTGAATGTTTTAGGCAATTTGCGTACCATCGTGTTACGCGAAATAGAATCAATCGCAAAAATTAAAACGTTCATCTTCAAGCCTTCGTCGTCGGTGTACTCCCACCCTGTACGGTCCCAGATACTCTGGTCGTAGCGGGTAGAAGTGAGCACTCCATTCCAGGCATCATTTGCTGCATGGCAATCCACTTTAACAACATCACTTGCCTCCATTCTGTACATAGAGTCAGATTTCGTAGTGCTGCCTTCCGAGAAACGCGAATCACCCATTCTTATTATATCAGTAAAAGAGCAAACTATAGGCCCTCTCTGCATTATGATATCATTTGATATGTGGCATTCATAATTCTAAAGTTTAATGATAAATTAGTGATTTATTAATCAGTGTAAAGTCAGGCACCTTACCTCACAAGTCACCCAATTTGTTTCAGCTTTTGAGCAATCAACAGGAGGAACATACCTAACAAAATTCATCATCTCTTGTGAAAATACTGGTAAATTAGGTTGTTTACAAGCTTGTTTACTTGCTTTATTGTGTATCATTTCTTCTAGTTGTTGTCTAAAATTAATATCAGTTTAATTCACTGCAGAAGAAAATATGAATAATCCTACCTAATTATATTCCGATCAATATCACTGTATGATAGCCTCCAGAGATAAACAATGAAGTACAATAGCACACCAAGAAGTAGTATAGGAAAGAAGAATCTTCTGATAAAAGAATTCCTTCTGCAATTGTTTCTAGACGACATTGTAGGAGACGCCTTAAATTGGGTCTGCTTATTTTATTATTATTATGCTGATCAGAAAGTGGAATAATTACCGGGCTTTATATATTCAAATTTAACGAAATAACTAAATCGATACTCCCGTATTGTGTTTCAGGTGATATTAGGAAAGTTGAGATTTTGCCGAACTGGATTCATACCATCATTGCTGTTTGTATTCTGAAGTAAATACGATTCAAATAGATCCACAGAAAATTCCGCAAAGAACAGAAATATACAAAATATGAAGGCGTCGATCGCGCCGCTCGTTTTCGTAGGTTAGAAAGGTATATAAAGGAAAGGTATCCATCAGTTGCAGCAACAGGGCGAGTCAAGTGAAATAGTGCTAATACAATTACTTTTATTAACCTTATAATATAATACTATAATATATACTTGAAAAAAATATTTAATTATCCTCCTCTTCACATGTGACTTATTTCCGTTTCAGTCAAAGTCATTCCCCGGTTGTCAATTCCTTGTTCATCATTTTCATCAGTAGTTTTTGATGTGTATTTTTGATCTTTTAATTTTACAAACCTATGAAACGAACAAAGAATTCATTATATACATTATATTTTTTGAATTTTTAAAACATTCTAATTACTTACCAAACAATTAAAATACAAATACCCAGAAACAAGATTGGGGCGTACAAGAATGCGCTCGGAAAATCTTTCTGGGTGTACGTAAAGATGATGCTGTTGTAGATTGGGGTAAATGCAACGCTCCCTAAAGTTTCAAATACGCCCAGGATAGATTGCACTCGTCCTATGTCTTCCTGGCGCACCACTTTTGTTAACAAGGAACGCAAAGCAATAATTATCAAGCGCTCGAAAAGTAAAACATATGCAGCTAGAAGATTCATTTGCTTAAGATATTCATTCTGAGTTGATACGTTCGTTAAACAATACTCACCGATATATACCATGTATTTATTTATAGCAGACGCCAATATAAGATCGCAGATTATTTTTAAAATAAACCCAATAATAATTATTGAGTAATCACTTAATTTGAATAATTTGGTGAAAATGTATGTTCCAATAATTGTACCTATATAAGCATAAAACGTAATTAATTATCAAATTAGCATAATTAATTGTATTGCACCTTTCAAAGATACCAAGGTAAGAAACGTCGTCAAATATGTAAAGGTTACGCTGGTAAAACCAAGTTGAGCTTGTAAATAAAAGAACATAATAGAATTTTCTCCTGAAAATAAAAAAAAAACATTTAGATTCGTTCCAATTTGTTAATCTATTATCATTTACCTGTATTGAGCCCATTATAAATGAACATTACTACCATAAAAGCAACAACAAACAGTCTTCTGGTGCCTATCTTCTTCACTAAAAGAACTAGAGCGGTTTCCACAATCAAAGTTGGATCAAACAAGTCAAGCAGCAAACATTTGCGTTTTCCACTTCTCGGCATAAGGTTGTCTTTGATATAAAACACACCGTACAAGAACCCAATAAATAGAAAACAAGCACTGGTACAAAAAATGCCATAGTAGCCAATCAATGAATACATAATTCCATTCAACGCGCCTGATACAATTTGCGCAACCATGATCACTGTTTGGCATACTGCAATACGCATTGTCCTTTGTTCCACTGTGCTATTATCAGCAATATACGAATATAAAGCTGTGACCAACACAACCTGACCACCCAATATGGAGCTAGTGATACTAGCAATGACTGTAGTTGTAGTGATATTCCATTGCCCAAGAAATATGGTTCCTAGAATGAGACCAATCATTCCAAGGAACTCTCCAAAGAGGGGTAACAGGAGGAACGGTTTACGGATTTGGGTACGATCACTAAAGGATCCCCAGAAAAGACTTAGAATAATTGGAATAATCAGTAAGACTGGTGTCATCCATGCGTTAACGTCGCTAATATGTTGATGCACATTTTGAACCTGATCACTTAAATTGTATTCCTGACTTTGACCAGCCAAAATGTGCTCACATATTTCATCCGGATATCCAGAATCAACAAGACAAGAAGTTTGTAGTTGCAAGTTTGTTGCAGCTGCTACGCAGAGCCCATTTCCGAAGATGTAGAAGAACAGTAAGGGTTCCACGGTAACAAACTCTTTCAAATATTGCCATCGTTCACTACACGACAGTGTTCTAAAAGATTTTACATCCGGGTTTGAAGCGTCACTTTGCTCCGCACTTGTTTTTACATCGGAGATAATAGTTTGGCCATCTTTGCCAATTTGAATTGTTATCTCTGACTTGGGCATCGTTTAAATTACGTAATTTTATCACTAACGAAGGAATACGCACATTTTACGTGAGTTTATTATCAATAATGATGCGACTATCTCTAGGCTACTGAAGCGCGTCGGTAATAAATAAGAATAATATATTGGTTGATTGGCGGTTTGTTATTAAGACGAAAACCTGTTTCGTATCATCCTTGAGATTATGTGATTATTTGTGTAAAGCAGAAAGCAATTTTAGAATTGTTTGTTTGTAAATTCTTTGAAGATGATTATGCTGCCGAAGATTTATAAATAAATATCATTGCCACGAGTTAAAGAATGAGTACATGAAGTGAAAGTTGTAGAACTCGATATTTCTTTTTGTTTTACAAATACGATGCGTGACGATACATTTTTATGTGTATACTTGTCATCAAATTTTTATGCCGATTGAGGACACAGGCATTTATAGAGTATGCAAATGGAGCGTTTATTAAAAATAAAGAGTTTAAATACGTTTCATAATACTGAAAACAATATTTCATTTACTATGTTTAAGATCTCTAATATAATAGTATATATAATGATATTGTTGAATGGGCAGTTCAGGTACTAAAATCATCATTATCTATACAAGTTACAATTTTGTCAACGCATTTACTAACTATTGTTATAAATCAGCAATGATGATTTGGTTCATCATATCTTTATAAGTTTATCATATTAAATGATAACCATTTTGTTCATTTCTTACATATGTACGTATTATGTATTAGTAAACTATATAATAAATAATCATAACAGTAAATAAATGTTTGCAAAATATAAATATTTTTGGTGTTAAATTATACGCACTGCAAATCACAGAATAAAATCTCAATTAAAAGATTATCAACAATAATTAATATTCCATTGCAGCATTGATATTGCCTTCAAATCTCTTTGATATGTCTTCACACTTAACCTATAACAATTGCCACCAATATTGCAACTATTTAACAACGCACCCAAATCAGTTACCAGACACTTTCTCTTGTGTAATTAAACAATACACAGCTTTCAAGGTGGTGAACATAATACCTAACTCACCACTCTCTAAACTGGGCTCCATGAAATCTTCAACAAATTCAAGTATTGACCCTAATTGCAAAATCCTTGCGCGCACAACAACATATTGAAAGATCGGGAAAAGATCATCCATGTTCCACCTGTAATTTTCACCTAGCTTCTCCCGAACACATTCGGACATCCTTTTGAAAGTTTGCTTAATAACGCAGAGCTTTTCCATTGGGGAGAAAGTTGTTATGAGTGACTGAAGGGTTTCCACAGCTTCCACAAACATCTGGTCTCGTTTTCCAGGGGAAATGGGAATGTCATCTTGATACTGGTAACCTTTGATAAATTTTCTAAACAAAATTGAAGCATTCAAGAAATTGACTATACAATTAGCTACAAAAGCATTTCACTTACTGATCAACATGTAAAAACGCCATCAAGGTGTAATCAGGTTGTTTGTTCCACTCCAGCAAGCGTTTCCAATACTTAGCATCTTGATACTTATTTTTCAATGTATATAAATTAAAGAGTGTAGAATGAACACGAGGCAATATAATTGGATACAAAAGTATCTGACATGATACGGTCCCTGACACTTCATCTTTCTCATCGAGTATCACTTCTTTTCCGTATTGCGGTAGCGCGGGAAACAGCGAGCGCACAATATCATAAAGTCGTTGAGTTATGTAATGCAGTTCTCTAACTGCATGCGTTAAAAGCAGTGCATGTGCACGAGAACCATAAGCTGCTGTATAGGCAGCTATTAAGTCATTCAGCAGGGAACCCAATGGATGTCTTGGACAATCAAATGCCTTTTGTAAATAATCCCTCATTTCGATGTAAATCTTCATACTAATAGCATCCTTCCCAAAATCAGGAATCATGTCTAAACTATTCAAAGATACCTCCAGGTTCTTACTATTCTTCCCATTGGACCCAAAATGTTTATTCGAAATAATCACCGCCACATTCTGCCATATTCTATGTGTATCCGGTAGCTTGCCACTATTCTTGATACTTGTATCTTGAACGCCTAATAACTGATGATAGTGCCTATACAACCCTCTCCATTTTTGATCAACTGGAGTACAATAAGTACCGAATGCCTTAGGTCTCTCCTCAATACTATCAAATTTTGGGAGAGATAATACTCCGTTTGATATCTTAATTCCCTCATTCCAGGAACCAGTCAAAGAACCTTCTAAGACATGTCCTGATTTAAGTGTTAGGACACCCTTCCCACTAAGTATACCAGTTCCCTTGAAATCACCTTCGTAATGAGTGCCATCATCAAGAATCATAATTCCGTGTCCCATCAATACATCTTGATTGAAAACACCTTCATAGTAAATCCCATCTGATGTTACAATAATACCATTGCCATGCTTCTTATTATCCAACCAGTTCCCAAGATATTTTTCTCCTGTAGTAATATCATCCATAACACCATATCCACTTTTATTCCCAAAAAGCCAATCCCCTATATAAATGGAAGCGTTGTGGGCCATAAAATGGCCTTTTTTGAGGCATCCATGCCCATTTGGTTGGCCATCTTTGAAGCATCCTTTGTAAACATCACCTGAGGTATAGTTGAAGATGCCAAAACCATTCTGGAGGTTGTCTTTCCACTGACCATTGTAAATTCCCCTATTGGGCTCATCGAACCTTCCTCTGCCGTGCATTTGATTGTGATGAAACTGCCCGGTATAAACTCTTCCATCAGGCCATTCCAGTTTACCTTCTCCATGCATCTTACCATATTTCCAACGTCCATTGTACTTAGCATCTTTGTAGCATCCATTCCTAACAAAGGAATACCCTGCACTCCTATCCTCGGGAGGTTGATGCAAATTATTCTTCCCTAAAGAATTTTTAATTGCGTTTTGCAAAGCGTGGAACCATTCAATCTTCTGCTCTGGTTCATTCGTATACAGATCCAGAGTATCTTCGGGCATCTTCAAACTTATCTGATACTGATTATTCAAGGTATCTTGTTGTGGCTCCACCCACATAGTACGTAAATCGTGCATATTACAAGTGGATCCGTTCATGTGTATAAAAATATCCGTAAGTAAAATGAACCAATGAGTAGAGAAACGAGAGCCATTTTGTAGGAACAGTGGAAATTTATGTGAATCACGTAAAAGGCGTCTGGAGGGAGTCTTCAAATGCTCTATTGCTTTCCCAGAATTCAACCAGAACTCTTTAGTGTGGATGGTTTCCAGTTTTTTTACCTTTTGTTCTTCTATAAATAAAGTCCACTTGGACATCACATCATGGCGGACTTTAGGAGTGTTTTTCACAAATAAATGAACGAAATTTTCGTAGAATGTTAATCTTTCCAGCGGATGCATAAGGAGATGGGAAGTAACAACGTCATCTGTCTTTTTATCTCGTTTTTGGATATCAACAATTTTATACAGACAAACGGGAATGTCTAAATGTTTTGCAATAGTTGAACACCCACCAAGTGACAGAACATTATGCAGCGTATTCAAATAAATACTATAAACGCGTATATGTTCATCTACGTATTTTATCATTATAATATCACTTTCTGGTAAAAGATTATTCGTAAAATCAATCAAACTCTTCACATTCGCAGCCGTAAAGTGCAATAAATCAATGTACTCCACACACAACTGTTCGTACAAGCTATCAACGGACGCAATGTTCTTTTTCATAAGCGGCTTTATGAGATTACTTTGCACAGTTAGCATGTCCTCCAAAGCCTTTTGTTCTGCGACAAGATTCGTCATCACAAAGTTATTACAGTCGACGACATGATTCAACAGTGCATACTGCTTACAAGATAACAAGTAATTCGTTACTTTATCATCGACATGTGGAACTTCCAGTACGTCAGCTTTTCCATTTGCATCTAGTTTTTGAACATGAATGTCAACAATCTTTTGATTGGCATGTCTCCCGATGTACTTGGCTACGTTACCAGTGGACAAAAGCCAGGTTTGCGAATCACAGCACGATATATCTTTGATCCGTTCGCCAATTTCGAGAGGAAACACACGTGGAGAGCTTTGGTCAACTGCATTATCAATAGTTACTTGATTTTGGTCGTTCTTGCCCCAAAGAAAAGCACGACCATCGAGAGTCAAAATGCCAGCATGATAACTTTGGACTGTTACTTTTAATGCGCCTATATTAGAAAGTTTTGTTATTATCATAGGACGTTCACGTTTTATAATGTCGCCAATGCCTGCAAAAAAAGCAAATGCTGTAAAACTTGTGTTTGTGGGAATAAAAACTACTAAATGTGCAACTACAGCAAGAAGTATATAAAATTTTAAGAGCTTGTTATAACTGTAAAGTATTAATAAAACTGCGGATGTGAAAATTTAAAATTGCTAACTAAACATAGAAAACATGAATTAGTGGATAAGTGTAGAAAACTTTTAGATGAATTTACCGTTGAATAACGCCGTTTTCCCTGAAGACGTGCATGAAATTAAATTCAAAATAATCTTAGAATTTAACATTCAATGATCTACCTTAGTAATGTTCTTAACAACATCAATAAACAACTTTTCTTACCTAGTTGTCCATGCACAATGTTTCCCCATGTCCAAACTTCACAATTAATAAAATTACACCCAGCTTTTATAATATTTGCACATTTGTCACGGACACCCTGTTCGGACATGTCGCGCTCCTCGGTGTATTGACTCAATGACCACATAAAATCATCCTTGGATGTCACCCTGGGCATCTGCATCTCTTCCAGACTCTCCAACACATCATTGTTATCAGACGACCCGCTGACATGCCGTGATAATGTCACCACCTTATCGCCCACAGTTTTAACGCCTTCATACACTAAATTTGCCATGCTACTGACATTCTCTTTGATTATTCTAGTTGGTTTTTCTGTACACTCTACAAGGTACTCCTCCCCAGCTGAAGACATCCATGAAAATTGTCTAGTTAAGAACTCTTTGGCTGCTTCTGTGTTGCGGAAAATAATATTCTTCTCAACTTTAGACTCTTCATTTGAGTCTCCATTGCATTTTTTGGTCTCATTGCTACTGATACTATCATTTTTACTACTAGTTGAGGTTGTTTCAATGTCATAACTTACTGGTATTGGTAGCCCAAGTGGGCAGTTATCAGACAAGGAGTATTGAGAAATTGGTGAAGTCAATTGCGATGTGGATAAACAATGTGGGCAGCTTGAGATGAAGACATCCTCCTCACAATCATCACTATCAGTATCATCATTAAGCAGTTGTTTGCTAACAATGACAATTGCAAAATCATTACCCACATTACAGGTATAGACATATCTATTATCAAAAAAGGTGACTTTTTTAGGTGTAGAACTATTGATGCCAATCTGATGCATGTTTCCTAAACCCCACAACTGACCATTCTCTGTAATAAACAAAGCACCATACTCTCCTACTGATATTTTACTAACTTTCATCCTGAATCTTGATGCAGTGTGGCCATGAATGCATGTTCTAGCATCCTCCACTAAAGATATCTCAGCAAGAAAATCAAGGTCTTCATTGTATGTCATTACCCTGCCACTGTGATCAACAATGTAGAGTGTATCACCTTGGCAATCAATGTCTTGAGGCTTGAATGTATCAAATGATTGTAAGGATACCTGTTCTTCATGATTTGCTTCCTCTTTTTGCTCAGTTTGTGGTACAGTTTGAACTTTTCCATGGTAGAACTTGTTGGTAGTGCTGAGTAAATAGAGGTGATTGTTAATGCTACAAAGCTTCCTGATACTTTCATTGATGCTTGTTACTAATTTGAGCTTTTTCTTGCCATTCCAAATGTAGATTTTATCCATCATACTTTCGCACGAGCACAAAGTAAATTAGCTAAACTCCTTTACTTTCATTATTGTTGATTGTTTACGTATATGCGTTATAAATTTAGAGCATCTTTGTAAGTGATTGTGGGTTCAGTGAATGAGAGAGAGCCAAAGTGGCTGGGGAGCCAAATCGCAATCGAGCGATTGCTGGAATTTAGTGGGAAACATGTGATTACTGTTGTAGCTGTGGGCAAGATATTCGAGCTGATAATTTAAGTTATGCAACCAAACAAAGAAGATTTTAAAAATTTTATTAGAAATACATCAATGAAGCTAATATTTCCTAATATTGCAATTAAATTAATATACCTATTTTGTAATAATAAACAACTAGAATCCAATAAGATGTTTGTTTATTATTAGTTTAATTTAATTGACGTTTGTTTAGTTGCATACGTTAAAACTCAGTTCAAGGTGTTGTTTATTTCCGCACAGTAAATATGCAAACATTTGTAAAAGATCAGTGAGTAAGGTTTGTTTTGAATGCTCAAGTTAACGACGTTATTCGCCATCTCTGTATACATTTTATATAATTGGGCCGGTTTCAACTGATGAGTTTTCTCGCACTCATCGCAAGCAAAACAATTGTTATACAAATGGAATTAGTGTAACTATATAAATCGACACCGATAATTTTCCGGACCCAGAATACATTCAGCTTAATCCAGTTGCCCTTTGACATTTTCCAGCGTGATTAGCGGCAGGAGAATAAGAACTGTAAAGTGCATCAGATTAACTTCACAAGAAATCATCATAAACGAGTGAACTCACAAAAACAGACGTGAAATATTGTAAATAATGTAGACTGTTAATGTCTTTGCACTCATGAATGTTGAAATCATCAATATTGTGTTAGTCTTTTAATCTATCGTCACTGAAAAGTGTCGTCAGTGCAAAGTCTCGCACACCTCGTCAGATTCTCGTGCTCCCTGCTTAGCTACATTGCTAGCCAACAACAAATTACAACATTCTGGCAAGGTCGCCGGGCCTGGAAATGGTGGACGTAGTCGAACGTGAGCAGTATTTCTCGGTGAACCTAGCGCAGTGAGCAACGTTGAAAGCGCAAGTGAAATGTACTGTGACATCTATGAATATTCAACATCAAAATCATTGCAATATTGCAACCATTTGTGGTCCATGTTTTAAAGCTTAGAGTGTGTTTATTTTTTATATAGGGACGCTTATTAACAAAGTTTTAATTAGTTAGTGTTTACATGGTGCAAATTACGATTTGCGTGTGACTGAGACAAGTATGTTCAGTTGTTTGGTGATAATTTTTAAGCAAAACAAGTGAAAAAAAGTCAGGGACAGACAAGAATAATCAGAACTGATTTTAGTGTTTACACTTTGATCGTGCTGCTTTTTTCTGGTAATCATTGGCAATATGATTGAGAACGATTTTGTGGAAATTAATCAAGTCAATGGGTTTATGACGTTCTTATTGAGTGTAAGTATCTTAAATGATTTCGTTTAATTGCAAACTAACGGCGTTAAACAATGCCGGGAATGACAATTCAAACAAGATACTTTTTATTTATTTTCCGCAGTGAGTTGGATTATTTTGTGATTTCGACGATGGTGGACACATTAATATGTACTATGAATAAATTACAGAATGCATGATGATATTGTGATATTTAAAACAATGCCCAGCTATTATCATAGAGAAATAAAGCACTATCGTCTTTTATAGTGTTTTAATAAAACATGTTTTCGAAACGTTTCGGTTAAAAGTTGTATTTGCTGATTGCGTTTTACTGTTATTGGAGAAACGATACACATAGAGAATATGAAAATATTGAAATTGTGCCTTGTCTAGATCAATATCTTTAATTCTTTTGTCGTTTTTATATATAATTTACGGGGTTTGTCAAGAAGAGAAGTAGAAGTTAAATTAAGTTAGGGATAATTACGCACAATATTTAATAAATAATTTCTAAATTCAGCTAGCGTTATTTCTTGAAATGAGAAAATCAATTTCTATCTCTGACGATAATAAACATATGAAATGCTCAAACTATTTAAAGTTATTATCTTGTGGCTTTTAATGACAACCGCCTTTGTTGCTTGATATTTTAACACTTGCTTTCAGATCGATTGGAAAGACCCATGGTTGCTTGGCCTTATCACATTTCACATTGTCGTCACACTAATGGCCCTCTTGACACGAAATTATGGAAATCTCCAAGCACTGCTGTTCTTCTTTCTTTGTGAGTATTATGTTTATGCGTGACCTAAATAGCCGTTTCTCCGTTTATATACAATGTCACAAAGAATTCCTTCATCGAATAGATACTTGGTAATTTATGCATAAGCAGCATAATCAAGCAGGTCTATTGGGAGGTAAAACATTCTTAAACATTTATTATGGATTTATTACCAGTGTATTAATGGCAATAATAAATAAGGGAAGTTGGGCACAGTTCAAAGCAATTGAAGTTTCTCAAAGCTCGCGGAAGAAAGTTGAGAAAACAAGCTTGAAAAACATATGAAACTCGTTGTTGGCCCTTCTCAATGTCATGAAACACAATTCACGATTGATTTTCATTTTCTCGACATTTCTAAGAATGTCAAAGGAAAACCACAAAAACTAAATCAACACTAACACAAATAGAAGAGACTTTGATAATTATCGCAGGCATGGGCGACATCTATATAGTGTGGCATTGTAAGATTTATTAGATTAATGCGGACTAATGCTATCCGGACAGGTTGCTCGAACAATAATTATCCCGAGTTTGGATAGTGGAAAATTGATTTATTTGTGTACCATTCAGAAACCTCAAATAATTGAGTGTTTTTAGTACTAAAAATCAATATAAGCTATAATGATAGATATTCTACATAATTTATTTCTACTTTAACAAGATTTGTTATGTTGTAGGACTTGTACTGATAAAATGTGTAGATTAAAATAGTTTATAATGTAATTCATTGATTAATGAAATTATTTTAATGCAATAATTTATAATATTGAGGTAGCCAACAAGCATACAACGTTTTATTCATAAATATTAAGATAGTCTCAAAGTAAAATCAGTTACAAGACTGATTTTTAGTTTACAAGATAGAAATTATCATAGCTAACCCAACAAGTTGAATTAAGGCTTAATAATATAAATAACATCACGTTATCATAAAGTGTTATCTGTGCGGCACAATGAGACTGAATTAAGTGTATCTTTGTCATGACATAGATAATAATTAAAATGGTACCATGTGGATGATGGGCAAATGCACGCTATTTGAAAATATTTAGTGGTATATTTATCGTGATCATTGAGTTTGAATATTTGAATAGGGAATGCAGCTTACGTCAGTGACTTATTATGATATGTTTAATGTGTCTGGTTTTATATTATTTTACTACGTTCGGGACAAGTCAAACTTGATTTTGTGAATGTCCTCAATGA
This sequence comes from Diploeciton nevermanni, assembly GCA_027575565.1. Taxonomy (NCBI): domain Eukaryota; kingdom Metazoa; phylum Arthropoda; class Insecta; order Coleoptera; family Staphylinidae; genus Diploeciton; species Diploeciton nevermanni. Next base: position 5,158,489 of record JAODIE010000001.1, read on the forward strand.
CATAAATTACAATATAATCACTAATGACCTAACGTTGTATGATTGTGTTCTTTGCAAAATTCCACTTGTAATGTACTAGAATATTAAACATTAAAGAAGTTGAAAAACAATTTTTGTCGTTCTACCAATGCGCAGTTAATTCGTGTTTTATAGATTTTTAAAAATATCTGCTTATTTTAAGAAATTGGCACTTTTCTGAGCACTCTTCCAGTTGGTCATTTAGCAGGGGCTATAATTAATTACATTATATGACCTAGACCTTTCTACTTCCATGCTAATTCCATTTATTTTACTTTTACGTGTGCTATTTATTAATTGCATAATTTATCTGTTATTTCAGTGTTGTTGGTGTACTTCTCAGAGAGTATCAATGAAATTGCATCTACTAATTGGAGTGTCTTCTCACGGCAGCAATACTTCGACAGTAGTGGACTTTTTATATCAGTCGTCTTTTCTATTCCAATTTTATTAAATTGCATGTTGATGGTTGTAAGTATAAAGGCTTCTTCAACATTTTTATATTGAGCACTTTTATGATTTGTTTATTTTAGGGAAACTGGTTGTATCAATCTACACAATTAATGAAAAATCTGAAAATTGCCCAGTTACAAGATCAACAACGAAAAAGACAAAAACTAGAACGTCACAACAGCCAAAATGGGAACCTAAAAGAAGCCGCAATTTCACCAAACAAAGATAAATGTGACTAACCATTATTCTCTGAATAATTGGAAAAATGTACCGTGGCTTGATTTCGACTAATTACAACTTACTGAATCGAGGGCTGTTTATTAATTTAAGTTTGTACCATAGAAGCGCGTAAGGCCGTAAAAGATAGTTGCTTTTGCTTGTAGCGAATTGTTTGTAATTTTAATTTAGGTGTTGCTTGGTATATTTACACATTTCGAGTATTTAAACATGGAGTTGTTACTTAAACACACTTTAGTTTAACTTTAGTTTTGATATGGTAGAATTCAATTAAATATTGCAATGCCATAAAACTCGCACTGAAATGCAAAACTTCGATTTTGTAGATTTTTCACTGAATAGTTTTGTATCAGTATTTTAACAAATTTTGCATTATTTGTGACTTGGATGTTAACCTAACACGCGAATTATCAAACTTGTAAATGGAAACTAGTCAATTGGAAACATTTAAGCACGGAAATAAAAATTTGCTTAATTAAAGCGCATCATCCCTGCATTCTTTATATAAACAATTTAAGCATTACTTGGTGTATTTGATGTAGAAATCTGGTTCAATTTGTGTTAAGTGTAGGTTTACAACAGAGAGTAATAATTGTGTGGTGATTACAATGATTTTAGGGAATGATATTGGTAAATTTGAATACAGGATACTGTGGCTGTAAAGTAAGTTGGAAATTGTTGGTTGAATAGATCAAAAGGACTGAAACATGCGTGAAACTTTTTCTATACATTATACCCTTTTTTTTCCTGTAATCAGATTTATTCAAACTAAGGCTTGATGAAACTTGGAATGATTTGGAGATATGCAGTAGGCAACTTATGCAGCAGTTTTCTGCTGTTGACGTCTTGAAAGGTGTTTTTTGCACGTTTAGTTCTGAATTGCATATCTACTCTTTTATTAAACATCAATTTAATCGTCGGTGTTAATCGTGTTAATACTCATCCAAAAATCGTGCAAGTCTTGTAGAACTAATAATCATAAAACAATGGTGCAGTGATTTTTAATGCTTTCAATCACTCTAACCCCACACATTGAGATCTTGAATCAAAGTGATTGTCTTCTTCAATTGCATTAGGCTGTTTCTAGTTTATTTATCTTTACGAAATGAATAAAGGAAAACGAGGCCCGGGCCCTATTCCCAACCGGTGGCTACATTGTCCTCGGAAAGCATCAGCATTAATCATCAATAAATTCCTTCCTTTCAAAGTACCTTTAAGTGCAGACTACAATGATCAAGTACCACAAGATTGTTGGTTTCATCCTGAGATGCTCATTGATATGTGCAAATCAAATAAGGTAAAGTTGTTATGGCTTAAAGAAAAACGTTTACTTATTGTTGATGGCATGTTAGATCAAACTGGGGTTGTGGATTGACTTGACAAACACTCAGCGATTCTACAAAGATAGCATAGTGAAAGAGAATGGCATAACATACATGAAAATGCAATGCAGGGGCCATGGGGAGACTCCTTCTAGAGAGCAGACACAAATGTTCATCAATGTTATGTCCATTTTTATTCAGCAACATCCTTTGCACAGTATTGGAGTGCATTGTACCCATGGTTTCAATAGGACTGGTTTTCTAATAGTTTCTTATCTAGTTGAAAAGGAAGATTGCAGTTTGCCTATTGCTTTGCAAATGTTTGCAAAAGTAAGACCACCAGGAATTTATAAAAAGGACTATTTAGAGGAATTATATGAAAGATATGATGATCCTGAAGATACTCCACCTCCCCCTGAACTTCCAAGTTGGTGTTTTGGTAAGTTTTGAACATTTTGGCCTAAACTCTTCTTAAAATTAAAGAAATATTGCAGAAGAAGAAGAGCAATGTAGTAACAATGACAGCTTTCCCAATTTCATGTCTGAATCATCAAATGAATCAAGTGGAAGTTCATCTCAGGAGCCCCAAAATAGTAAAAGGAATACGAATGGAAAGCGCATACAATTTATGGAAGGTGTTCCCGGAGTTTATCACTTTACTGAGCAGCCAAAAGCATTTGAACTGCAGAAAAAAGTGCAAATAATGTGTGGATGGAGATCAAAAGGATTTCCCGGTTCACAGCCTGTTTCAATGAATGTCGATAATATTAAGTTAATCAGAGAGAAACCGTATCGTGTGTCATGGAAAGCAGATGGAATGCGTTACATGATGTTAATTGACGGTGAAAATGACATTTACTTCTTTGATCGAGACCATAATATTTTCATTGTGGACGGATTGAGATTCCCAAAACGGAAGGATTTACATGCCCATCTAAAAGACACTTTAATTGATGGTGTAAGTATTAACATGTTTTCAGTGTTTGTCCAGAGCTATTGTGTTAATCGTTTCTCCCTTGGCTGAAAATAGGAAATGGTTATTGACAAAGTCCAGGGTGAATCTATTCCCCGTTATTTAGCGTATGACATTATAAAATTTGAGGCACAAGATGTCGGTAAAATGACATTTTATCCAGTGAGACTCCACTGCGTTGAGAATGAAATCATAAAGCCACGTTACGCCGCTATGGAAAAGGGCATCATTAACAAAGCTTCAGAACCCTTCAGTGTTCGAAATAAACAATTCTGGGATTTATCACAGTGTGGCAGTTTGCTAGGGCAGAAATTTGCTGCGACTTTATCACATGAACCTGATGGGCTCATTTTTCAACCGTCGGAGGCCCCCTACACTGCCGGAAGATGCGACGACGTGTTAAAATGGAAACCATTGGATATGAATTCAGTTGATTTTAGGTTGAAAATAGTTAAGATTGAAGGGACTGGGTAGGTAGTTGAACTTTCATCCTTGTATACAGATTTGATGTGATTTATTCTTAGACTTGTGTCGACTAAAGTTGGCCATCTCTACGTCGGCAAAATGGACACACCGTTTGCGTCTATGAAATTCACAAATAGGATCAAAGATCTGGACGGGAAGATTATAGAGTGCACATATCAGGACAGACAGTGGAAGTTTATGCGTGAAAGGACGGATAAAAGTTATCCGAATAGCGCTACGACAGCTAAAGGCAAGTCGCGCAAATAACAATTTTGATTAGCATGCTAACTTTTGAATGTGTCTTAGCTGTGTGTGGTTCAATTCTCAACCCTGTGACGAAAGAATTTCTATTGGAATTTATTGCGCGACATCGTTTCGAAGACGATAGTGAAATGATGCCTCCACCGCCTAAGAAAATCCGACGGTAACAGTAGTCAAACCCAATTAGTTACGGACAATTAATAAAGAGGCAACTTTAATGATAATTAATTATAATCAATTTGTATTTTTATTTATTCCAAGCTGACCACCTATTATTTTTGTTTAATTTTTAAAAAAATCCCATCATGGCAACCGTATATGTTAAATGGTTTATGAATAAATACCTTACTTAGGTAATAATTAAATATAACTTCATCTCTTACATGGCATAAGTTTTTAAATCTTGGATACGTGTTCGTTATATTGCCAACGTTTTGGATCATCAGAGCAAGTCACTTTTCCCTCTTTGAGCAGTTTACTCAAATGGTGGCCGACGTTAATGGCTGCTGCGGGGTATAAAGTAGTGGGAATATCCATATAGATTTCTTTAACGAGGTCCAATTCATCAAATAGTTGCCCCGAGTGAGATTTTAAGGCAGCAAGTATTTGTGCTTCACGTTGATTACGGTGATTAATATAAAATTGTAAGCGTTCTGTTGGATCATTGATAATGTTACCATGACCTGGATAGATAACAGAGGGATTACAGTCTAGGATGATTTTGAGGGAGCGCATATAATCGTGCAGGTCCTCGAAGATGGCAGTGCCTTCACCCAGGATGCAGTCGCCAGCGAAGATTGCGTTGTCTTCGACCAATTGGAAGACAGCGTGGTCTGTGCTATGACCTGGAGTGTGTAAGACGCGAAGGGTTGCGCCTTCTACGTTGAATTCTTGGCCGTCTTTTAGGTGGTCGTATTGAATGTTAGGATCATCTTCCTTTCTTGGGAATTTCCAGACCTGGCAATATTCTGAAAAATTAAAGGAAGAAAAATAGTTTTTGCGCGTCTGGCCTGGTTGAATAAAAAGTAATACTTGTGTTTTCGAGGTCCAGAACGTCGTTCACACCACCAATATGATCGTGGTGCCAATGAGAAACGAAAATGTGTGCCAAGTCGATATTTTCATGCTCGAGCACACCTTTCAGGTGGTTGATATATTGAGGAACACCGGAGTCGCCAGTATCGACAAGAATGCGTCTGGTGTTTTTCAAAATAAATCCCAATTATTAATCACTTGTTTTTCTTTCCGTTTTCTAAACATAACCTACCTTTTACCAGTCCCAATAATGTAAGTATTTGTTCCTTGGAGTGTCATAGGTCCTGGATTACATCCGAGAACGCGGATGATCCTGCTGGAAATCCTCGTGACACTCGGGATCACAGCTGCCATCTTGTACTTAGAATTAGATGTTTGTTCGATCTGTTCGTTGAAAGCTTTACTCGGCTTATGCGAGCATGCATAGTCAACTACTACAGGATTATCAGCAACCATAATTCCTCAGAATTTAAAGCTTTGTACTTTGCTTCAGACGCACTCAGAACTTTTATCGGACTTCGTAGTTGACCAGGATCTGAAGTGCTGAAATGACTCTCAGTTAATAGATGTTGAATATGAGTTGAATTGTTTAAATACTGAGAGAAGACGGAATTGTAGACGTCTGTTAAATTTAAATAAGACTGCAAAGTATACTATAATGTTATGCGAATGTTAAGAAATGAAGCTACAATCATTTAATTTTGTTTATGAAGGCAGTGTAGGTTTTGTATGGCTAGAATTCTGGATATTTGTGGCAAACTTATGAATTAAATACAATAAATTATTGGTCAGTACGAGTCTGTATACGAATAATTTATTGCGTCTATAAATGATACGACTTTAGTCATAAATCGGCCATGACGGGCGTAATTTATTTAACAACTTTGATAATTCTGTCTGCGCGAAGATCAGTCAACTTAGATGATTAACAATTACGTCTTTCTTCATAAACAATGTACATTGTACAAAACTGCAATTTACACACTTTATTACTGATTTGAATGGCTGATAGATAAAAGAATATATCCGTTTTCTACTACTTACGATTTATTTCTATGTTTAAGACAAAATAACCAAATTAAACGGTCCAGCTTGATGGTTTGTTGCTCTACAATGCATTAGGATCAACTGCAATAATTTAGTATTAAACTCCACTTTATATCCTTCTTGTTCAGGGCTAGTACGAAATGTTGGAATTCTCTTCGTCATATTTTATCAACACTTAAAGTGGGGATAAATCGAATCCGGATGGATTATGATTTATATTTTCATGATTATCAATGTGCATTGGTCGGAAACGCAATCTAATTGCGCATTCATAGTCTAACTCTTATTTACTAGAATTTATTTATAAACAAATCTATTAATGCTGGGGCGTTGGAAAACATTTTAATTTATGATACAATTTAGGTATTCAGAGTACTCAACATCTAGTTATTGCTCAATTTTTAGCTTATAATGTAATTGACTGGCATTCTAAAAGGCTTTACTTTAATTATGAATCTATAATTAATCATCTAATCGTTAGATGTATGCAATAAGCATTAATTTATTGATTCAAGACTAATGTGCACATTATTAATTCGAACTTCCTAATTGATGATTCGCATTTTGTCATCACTGACATTTTTTGCGTGGCGAAAAATGCAAAATAACACATTTTTTCGAACTTTGAACTTGGTAGGTCATCGCAAGAACGTTGAAGCGGTTATAACGATTGTTACATTGAAAGCAGTACCAAATACAACGTCTCCATGTCATTGGTTAAAATTCCATGTATTATAGACTGATAACAATTTGATGTAGTCAGAAGAGTAATTATTCACAAACATTATTACTACATTGTAAGTGATTGAAAATGCTAAAAGTGAATGTCTGAAGAATCAGATATTTCTATAAAACTCAAGACAAACTTTTAGCAACTGATATTGACTAAATAATATTAGAACTAAAAAATAAGTTTGCACCTTTTTTGAATTACTTATATTGTCTGGACTAGTATAAAAGTCAATCAAAAATTGTTATTACTTTTCTGCACATTGGTTTAAATTAGAATTAAACAAAAACTAAAAATAAAACTACTATCGGAATAAATCACATATAAAACAGATCTAATTTTGCTGAATTTAGCTTTGTTGCAACTAATTAATTTATTTAGTATTTGTTCACTGTGCTAATTATGTTTGTCCTATATCTCCTGGAATTAACCTTTTCATATCAAATCAGTGAATAGTGCATTTGCTACAACAATAGCGTGCCAGTTTGCAATTGAAAAATTACCACTTTTCAAATCTGCACATCAATCATGTTCATGCTGGTTAATTTCCATTGTTCCCCCACTGAACACCAAATCAAGTCACACGCAGGAGTCTACCTATTATAACGGCACTGCCCAGGTCTGCGCACTTTCAACCGTTGCTCAGTAACTGTGAATAAGTCAGGTGGGCAGCGTTCAATCAGTTTCATTCCTATCGGTTTATACATCACTTGATTTATATTTCAATAAAATGCGAAACGTAATTCTCCTAACATTATCAATCATCGTAACAATTTCAACTGCAACACCTTCCCAAGAATGGAAAACACATGGAGTGATCCCAGATGTTATTGATGAACCACCACTAAGCACTCTTCAAGTTCTTTACAAAGAATTCAACATAAAAGCGGAGCTTGGTAATAAATTAACACCAACCCAAGTCAGAAAAGAACCAGAATTGTCTTGGAAAGCGGAATCAGGTCAGTTATATACTGTGGCAATGGTGGATCCCGATGCACCAAGCCGTGAAGACCCCAAATTCGGACAGTGGATACATTGGATTGTGGGAAATATTCCCGGTAATAACATTAAGTACGGAGATGTTTTAGCTGCTTATTTTGGAGCAGGTCCGCCCCAGAAAAGTGGGTTGCATAGATATATTTTATTGGTGTATAAACAGCCCAAGAAAATTTCATTTGAGGAATCTGTTATTCCCAATAATTCATCTAAAGGAAGGACTAAGTTCTGTGTAAAGAAATTCGGGAAAAAGTATGGGCTAGGTGTTGCTATTGCTGGTAATTTTTTTCAAGCGCAGTGGGATGATTATGTACCTGAATTGTATAAACAACTGAAAGATTGATTTGTATTGCTTGTTGTTTTTAGTTACAATAATATATTTCGCAAACGTAGTCTCTATTTTTACTCCAGCATAAGATTTGTTTTTTTAAAGTACGAAATGTTTAGATAAATATCTCTTCTAAATTTTTTTGCGTCGGAAATATTCCCAAAGTTTAGCGGTATTTCCATTGTCGTTTGATTTGTACTCAAAATAATTTACTGATTGTGACACTGATTTTTTATTCAGATACTTATTAATTTGAATCTTATATCATCTTTCCACAACTCTACTCTGACACTCAACAGTGTTTCAAACTCACTCAAGGAAAGAACTTCCGTCTTGATTTTCTGTCGGCTTAATTTAAAGAGTCAAACTCCTCCAGTGGTAAGGTCTCAGCGTTTTCTATTGGCTTTCCTCGATGGGATGACCAAGAGTAGGTACTTTAGTTTGGAGCAATCGAAGGGGTTGAGTGGTTGAAACTTAGAGCCGTAACCGTTGTTAAGAATTCTTCGAAAGTTAAATGCAGGCCTTCGAGGATTTATATTTACGACAGGATATTAGAGAAAAGACTTCTTGGATATTTGAAAAAATCCAGGCCGTTAAGAGGTTTATGTTTATGACAGGATGTAAAACTGTGTATTGAGAAATTTTGAAGAATCCCTACAGTACCCCCTTGCAAGTGATAACGATGTTATCTGCGGGCGCTTTGGCAACACACCAGAAATTGCACTCGCAGCCCTAAACGTTTAGTGAGAGTGTGTTTAGTTGCCTCCGGTTGCGCGTAGAACTGCTGGAGGGGTCGGTATCGGTGGGGCTGCTGTCAAGATGGTGGTAGTTGGTGTTGTTGTTAATGTTGCAGTGGTGGTAGTTGAGGGCAGGGCCGGTCCCTAACCACAAAATGGTTGGTCTCAGCTGGTAGAGTGATGTTCTCTGTTACAGTGTATTCTAATTTCAGGCGGGCCACGGTTATATTACCGTAAACGGGAATATCGGGACAGACATAACCGTCATGTTACGGGTAACAGTATGGCTTCCGACCACCTAGAAAAACGATCAACACAGGTAAGACAATACCAGTTACCTTCAAAGTATGACATGGCCACCAGGTCACTGTGAACATGTTGAAAACGGCCTGAGGGTGGTCCAAAACGTCTTAAAAGGTCCTTCATGTGTCGAGTAAACTTGGCTTGTTGGCTTTGCACACATTCTTCCGCCCATGTGCGGCAATCTTTATCGGCGGAACTCCACACAAATCGCTGTCTCATCAGCCTGGAGGTTGTCTTTACCCCGGGAACAATCTGAGGGTGGCTCGGCGGAACGCTGGTGGTAGGTACCCCGTACCCCACGTACCTGTGAAAATGTCGCAGCATACCCTTGCGCCGCAGCCGGGAATGTTCACGTCCTAAAATTTCGTGCTGCAGATGCAAGACCCTTTGTGCGTTCGATCAAACGCTGGCTACTTATTATAGCTTTCGTTACCTCGGCGACTACAAAATTCCAGCTCAAGTCGCGACGCGTTCCGACGTTGAGTGTCAAGGAACAGAAAGAACCTAAAAAATTCCTATCGCAAGCGAACGCAAAGTTATATTTACGAAGGCGCATTAATTGACGTGAAATTGAACTGCAACAATACACATTAAAACATATACAAACAAATAAGCCAACCAACCAGTTTGATTCCGTGCTCAACGCAATAAATTTCTTGTCCTAAACTGCACCTGAAAGTGTGGATTAGCCGGTAACAAGCTAAAATCGCCTACGCCCGAATAGCGAACGTAAACATAGAATACGCTAGTTACCAAATGGCATACCACTACGTACTTTGGTGGATGCGTCTTTGATGTTCTTGTCATACGGCGGTAGAATGATGCTTGATGAACAACTAATCTCCAATGGTATAGACGCACATTTCAACACGTAAAACAACCAACAAACTTAACGTATTGCGTACTGGCCCTAACAGTTGAAAGGAGACATGGCACGACCCTCTTTCGATAGCTATCCGACCTCGATAAAAACACAATCTGAATAATTCGGAGTTTATTAACACTTGCAATCGCGACCCGCACGCACACTTGTTAGGAGAAATCTTTTTACATCTAGTAGAAATATTCCTGTAACAATAAAGCACAAAGTATAGTATAATTCAATTTCAAATTATTAGAAATGAGTTAACTTATTTGTCCGTAGCTGCAGTTGAAGTACTTGCAAGTGTTAAAGAGAACAGATTGAGTGCATTACCGGATAGTGCGATGGACAGCGCAATTACAATCCAAATACAATGGCTAAAAAATAAAAAAATAATATTACAATTTATCACACAATGACTACAGTGTAAATATGTCAATTTATGCAAACAACATCTTTTCTTATGCAGTAATAAAATTTGTATAAAGTAGTGTGCGCGTCGCGACAGTTTGTTTACATTGCGTATGTCTGCGCCAAGCGTAAAATGCTCTTCCTGTCAAGAAAAAACGCTCACAATTCAAATATTCACAATTCCGAAGACGTTTATTTGCACCCCAGCGCCAACATCTCTGCGTCCGGCCGAACCGCGAAACTTTACTCTAAAATGGCCTTCACGACTAAAGGATCGTAGCTTCAGCATTCGAGTGTGCTATGCAACAGGGTGTGGTGCCTCTGGGCTGCCATATTGCATGCCGAGCAAATTCACAAAATCGCAATCTTTAGACTCGAATAACTCGAGCATCCGCATTGATATCGCCAAGAAAATAGGTTATACTTACAGTTCTAATCATGCCGTACACGATGCACTAATAATTTAGACTTTTTTGCAACATTAATTCTGCATATAAGTTAATTAATTTCGGCGCACGCGAAAACAGGTCTTGCCAGTACAAGAATTTTACACGGAGTGCGTGCTGAGCCGCTCATGCGGTTCGAGGCCCGCGAACCTTGGCGAAGTTGTGCGCGGAGGTGGTTAACTGCGCCCTCTTCAAATTTTCTTTTGGTTATTGCAGGAACTAACATTTGCCGTTAAGGAAAATGCACGTATACGTATGTTGTAATATATTATTTAGATCAGGAAGTGTTAAAAGTGAAGAAAGTCAAACTATAAAAACATTGTTGAACATTATTTGATGTTCCTTCGTACTTATAATTTGTGCTTGATTTCAGATTTAGGCTTAAATTATTATGTTCAATAACGTCACGTTCACACATTTTCCTTTGTTATTACAATGTACTACTCAGTAAGTTGTGGAAATATTTATTGGTACATTTTATACCTTTAAAGGCATAACAATAAAAAGAACTTTATTTCCATTAGTTTCAATATTAACTCTATTATTTCTAGGTAAAACATGTTAGAGTATATCAGTGATTATTCAAGGTATTATTTTGGAAGAAAATTCGAAAAGGCGTAGTAGTTTGACAGGGGCACGTGGTTGTGACGTCACGTGGTTGTACCAGGGTTGTTCATAACACAGCAAGTGCAAATCAAGCAAAGTAAATTGTCATTTTATGTTTTTTTTTATTAACTTGTAAAAAAATAATAAAGGTAAATATTACAAATTATATGAAATGCACATTCAAGATCATCACTTAGTGATGGTAGACTGGAGCGGCAACGGAAACGATTTCTTTCTCTGGGTGAGCAGCATGTCCAGAGTATGAAACTTCAGCATTGAAGCCATTGTGGTGGTCAGCAGAGTAATGCACATTGCGGATGGTGCCATCAGGTTGGACTAAAGAGTATTCTCCCTTGACGACATCTCCATCACGCACTTCGGACTGGCTCTTGTGGTCACCAGTGTGATGGTCCTCAACGCCATATTTGAATTCGTATTTAGGGTGGTGGTTTGGGTAGACTTCTTCGTGAGCTACAGCAACGGGAGCTACATGGTGGAGGTCATGGTGTTGCACAGATGCGTAAGATGAGGCGGTTTCAATTGGGATGGCGACGGCGCAAGCAACAAGAGCAGAGAATGCTATGATCTGAGTTTTAAATAATTAGTTTCTATTGCTTAATAAAAAATGTTGTTTTTTTTATTTACCTTGAAGTACATCTTGTTGGTTTTGTTAGTTGTTGACTGATGAATGATCAGACGATGTGTGATGCTTGCCTTCCCAGAACTTTGAGCTTTTATACTCAGTCCGTTTTTGGGCAATTAATCAATGTGATTAACAAAGCATGAAATGGTTGGAATGGATTAAAATCGTCGAAAGGAATCGCAGAATTTGGCGCAAACGTCAAAGCGCATCAAGTTTTCGAAAGCTGGTTGATCGTGAGTTACCAATTCGACTAGTTTTGAGCATTCATTGATTTATTGAAATTAATTTATAATAGTGCTTAATTTAGTAATCACGATGTAAAGTAATGCAATTTACTTAGTGTTTTATTTAATTTAATTAAGAAACCACAAAATTAATTCAAAAAATGCTCTAATTAGTGTATTACCGATTTTATGGAGTCGCTGAGTAAGCATAAAAACAATTGTAGTAAAAGAAATTCTCTGATAATTAACACAAATGCAAGAAATTGAAAAAATAAAGTTTGGCAATAACAATCTGTCGGAATTCTAATATAGATTAAATATTTTTTCTCTTCTTAACTATTTTTGTCTTTTTTAAATTACTTACTGTTGGTGCATTCAAACTGAAGGAATAATTAATGTATAATTCAATTAATGGTGAAATCTCCAATTTCACAATGCTGCAGTGCGCGGAGGCTGCCGAGAGAGCATTAGAAATTAAACGAAATTAAAACGGCCGTCGGACGAAAGCAAAAGCCGAGCAATTGCATAACGTGTGCATGTTCTGCTCGCATCGTCGTTGATCCGATCGACTTCCTGTACAACGGCTTTCGTTATGTGCCATAAAACGAGCGAATTTTTGGGAGTGTCCCACCAATTGCTTCGTGAGACATTGATATAAAAACAGCGCAATTTCACCCAGACGGCAGTTCAACAACTCCAGCCATTCCTTCATTGTTCACAAAGAGCAATCCCTACGTTGTTTTCAAAATGTACAAGGTAATAACAAATTACACATAAATTGTGCGTAATACACTAATACTCTCTACCCTCTTTTAACAGATCATAGCATTCTCTGCTCTTGTTGCTTGCGCCGTCGCCATCCCAATTGAAACCGCCTCATCTTACGCATCTGTGCAACACCATGACCTCCACCATGTAGCTCCCGTTGCTGTAGCTCACGAAGAAGTCTACCCAAACCACCACCCTAAATACGAATTCAAATATGGCGTTGAGGACCATCACACTGGTGACCACAAGAGCCAGTCCGAAGTGCGTGATGGAGATGTCGTCAAGGGAGAATACTCTTTAGTCCAACCTGATGGCACCATCCGCAATGTGCATTACTCTGCTGACCACCACAATGGCTTCAATGCTGAAGTTTCCTATTCTGGCCACGCTGTCTACCCCGAGAAGGCCGTCGTTGCTGCCCCAGTGTACCACCATTAATTTTCTAGTGTGATAAAATGGGTTTTCAGTAGATTCTAATTGTGTACGATTGGTTTTTCTTAGAACTAATAACTTTGTTCTTATTTTATCTCTACTTTTTCAGTTTCAATATGTCTTTTTCACTTCTTGATTGGCTTGATTTGCTTTAATTGAATAATTTGTTATAGAAGTTTATATTTTATACTGTTGTATATAGAAAAATAAAAATGAGATGATTTAACTTTCTAAATTTATTTACTATAAACAAATACTGTGGGCTTAGTGAACTACTAATTAGAACTAGTCTTCAACTAACTTAAATCGTTAATTAATTATTGAAATCAACTTAATCCAAATCAAAATTTACGTTGTAATCTTTACTTATCGAAACTTATTAAACTTTTCTGCAACTTGACATGCCTTAGTTTAATAGACATACGTAAATCAACTTCAATTTGTTTTAAATTGAATATTAACATACAAGACATGTCTTAAGTCAAGTTTACTGACTTGAAAGTATCCACTATGAAGCCGTGTAAATTGTTGCTTGTGCCATTAAACCAACTAGTTTAATGCCTTAATTTATATTTAGGTTTGACACTAGCCAATAGTAGATAAGAAACAAAAACCATAATGGTGTGTATAATTGACATACCTGCCCAATAAATAGATTAAATTTGTATTAAAATGCAAATTGTTACTTTCAAAAAATTGATTCAGTATCTTAATGGGTGATATACCATGGGAATAAAATTTTTTTTTAGAAGAAAATGATGAAATTAATTTATCATTCAACCTGTTTTCTAGTTAAATACTTCTTGATAACTTTTGAATAAAGAAAAATGAGATTTTCTTGTTCATTCATTGGTAGCCTTTGATTTCTGGATGTGTTTGGACACTACAACTTTATAACTTGAGCCACACTAGTTAGTGGCTGCGTAATGCATTGTTGTATTAACTGCGAATGTACTACACACATCGAATGATAAATGAAGCACGCTCGATCGGAGACTGTAAGCCACGCCAACCGCATGTCGCTCGACCTCTTTGTAATTGTAACAAATTCAAAGTAAGACGCATAAGGCACGCCGTAAAAAGTAAGCCAAATCTATGCGTTTGTGCCCACATCGGTTACAATTTAAAAAAATCACATTACATTCTTATATTGAGTAGCACGTGGTCCTTGAGCCACCGAGGGCTGCGCTAGTATAAATAAGCTTACTGACCATGTTGACAATCAGTTCAGTTCCTACATCTGATCACACTACAACCACTAATCAAGTAAAAGATTAAATAAACGCAATGTTTATCAAAGTAAGTTACTTTTGAAATTTTTAACAGAAAAAAATGAGGGAGAATAAATTAACAATTTATATCCTTGCAGATCATATCTATTGCTGCCTTTATCACTGTGGCCAACGCTGGTGTTTTCGAGCTCCCTAGACATGGACACCATGCAGCTGCTTCCTCTTACTCCTCTGTCAGCCATCCCGCTGCTCCAGCTCATGTTTCCCCAGTTCCAACTTACCATGCTGCTGCTCCAGCCTACCATCATGCCACCCCAATTGTTGCTTATGCTGCTCCAGTCTACAAAACTATTCGCCATGCTGAACCAATCTATCCAGATGTAAGTCATGCTTGTATCAATTAAACCATGTTTACAATCAACTTTTAGGCTCCAGCTCATTACGCCTTCCAATACGGCGTTCATGATGCCCACACTGGTGACGTGAAGAATCAGCATGAAGAACGTGATGGTGATGTCGTTAAGGGAGAATACTCTTTAGTCCAACCTGATGGTACCACTCGTACTGTTCACTACACCGCTGACGACCACAATGGCTTCCAAGCTCTGGTTTCCTACTCTGGCCATGCTACCCATCCCCAAGTACACAAGGCTGTTGTTGCCAAGACAATTGTCCCAGCTGCCTCAACTTATTACCATCACTAGATAATATTCATCTTCATATCGTTATTGTTAACACTATGTTTCCTCATGGTTTCATCTCTGTTTACTTCTTCATAAAGCGTCTCATGACGTACGTTAACAAGTTTATTATTGTATTTATGTATGATATTTATGTGTATTTTTCTACTTATTATAAAAACTTATTATAAAATAAAGAGAAATATATTTTATTTAAATTGCTACCATTCATGCGTAATTAAAGTAGATACTTGTAATTAATTTTAATGATCACTTATATTCAAGTTGCTTAAGCGTCATTACAGGATGTTATGAAATGCGCAATATTTGATTAATTTATTTTCCGGAAGTAGTGAACTTATGAACTAATGCAAATTGAGTGAATGTGATTTGGATTTCCAGTATATAAACGCAAGAAGTAGTTTAAACCAGGCAGTATGCAGGTAGTGTCGTTAAACTAAGTTTGAAGCAGGAAGTGTTGAGTTGCTAAAATAATGTTTGCAGTGTTAACAATTCTTGGATTTTTACTGATAATAAATACAGATTTTTGCTATGCAGCTGAGCCAGAAATTAAATTTTCTTTAATTCTCCAAGACCAAAAACCACAACCGCAGCTTCCAACACAATTAATAGCCATACTTAAAGAACCTTACAGCACAAACAAAAACTTAGAAGTGACAGAAATTCCTTTAGATCTTGTACAACCTAAGCTGGTAAGTTTATTTCATTCTGAATCATTTTCTGGCTCAATAGAAGCGTTTGTAGGTTTACCAGAAATATGGTTTCCAATACAGCGTTCCAGATCTAAATCAGCAGAATCAACTAAAAGATGAATTAAGAAAAGAACAATATTCTTTAGTTGCTGAAGATGGATCAGCTAAAACGATTAAATATTCAGCCGATGGACTGAAATCTGATGTGATTTACCATCCACCACCACCCCTTCCTCCAGTACAGCCATTGGTACCTGGAAGACTTCTTGAGCTTGGAACAAGTCTACAAGCTGGTGGGGTTCAAAAAGAAGAGGATAAAGTGTACACCATTCATACAATTGGAGTTGGACGAGGAGGTAATGAAGATTGGGTTGAGAGAACAACAGTAAGGAGTGTTACCAGTGGAAAAAGTAATTATTTTTTAATTTGATATAGTTGAATACAATGGGTAATTTTAAAAGTTTTTGTAGTCTTTTATTTATTTTACAAATAAAATTAAAGAGTAAACGAATATTAACACGTTGAAGAGGTATGGAGCTACGTGGTCTCACAAAAGTTGGCGCTATGCAACGGCTTTTCTCTCTCTTCCATCCAATGGTGTGCACCTCGATGAGCTGCGCACGCGGTCGAATGAGAGGAATAGCGCATAGACGTGCATACTGGTAAATACAGCTTCATAGGTCCCTAACGTATTAAATAATGTAGGAGATCTTTTAAAATCGTGATCCGACAAAAGCGTTCACAACTGCACCGAATATATAAGAATTATAAAGTAATAAAAATAGGGTTAAGGCAATTTAAGGATATGTCGGCTTGACTAAAGATTGAAAGGAAATTTTTTGAAGATGTAAGGAGCGCTGTGAAGAAGTGACAGAGGCCATGCATATTTATCGGGAGCACAATTGCCAAGGGCGCTTATGTCGGTAAATTGTTTAAAATGTAAATTGTTTCAATCCTACCAAATTCAACCTTCTCTTATTGATTGTTTTAACTTTAGTCAATTTAGAAAGAAATTTATAATCAAACTGTAGAATATATTTTATAATTTTTATCTTCTTAAATTTGCTGTATAAGTCTCTTTTTGAATAAAGAAAATTGTCAAAATAAATCTCAAATCATTAAATACATTGCATTTTTATTGCATACACATTTTTATAAGATATACAGGTTTATGTTGAAAACATTGGAGAATAGCAGAAGATGAGAATATCAAGGATATTTCAATGAGTAATGAGTACAATATAGCAATATGAAGATGACATAAGAACAGCTATGGTATAGTTGCACATTAATAAAGAATAATTATCAGTCAAACATAAATCATTACCATCCTAGTTTGGATGGCACTTCAATCACTTTCTGAATGCTGAGAATTTGTGGATGGATTGCTTT